>VDFB02256132.1:121193760-121220213 GCA_007258455.2 Sequoia sempervirens
TCCCACTCCCTCTCTTAAACTCTCACTTCCACCCCCTCTCCCTCTCTCTAGGCTCTCTCTCTCTCCCTCCCACCCTACCTAGACAACTCTCGATCTCTCTCTCTCTTAAAATTATCCCTCCCTCTAAATACATACATACATACAAGTATAATACATATGTACATACAATCCTACATAAATACAAGTATACATGTACACGTGTAGATACAATCTTGCATACATATAGGCATACATACAATATACATGCATTGATACTTATAAGCATGCATACATACATAAAATCATGCATGCATACATACATACATACATACATACATGACATACAAGTATACATGTACATACAAACATACAAATATATAAACATACATTCAATAGAATAGAATTTAACATAAAGCAAGACATAATGTGAGTGTGTTATACCATGCTCACATTATGTATTGCTAGACATGTCCCTCACAAACACGAAAAACCATGTCAATTAAAATATAACGCACTCACGTTATAACACACGTGCATTATATCTTGCTTTGGGAATCCCCAAGCCTTGGTTTTTGTAATTGTCTTGGAATACCAACCCAATGGCTTAGAGGGCATTCCCAACAACCAGAGACGTGTTTTTGCAAATTCTACAATATTTCACATAATCGGGTTTGTGCTTACTATTAAGATTGTGCGTGGTTCAATGTCAAACAAATCAAACACCTAGGTAATGTTAGGTTCTCTCTTCGCTAGATCCAATGATGTAATATTTTTCACTTTCTGACAATGTTAATCCTTTCATCTATAAATTCTTTTTGTTTGTGTGTCTCTTTATTGGCATAAAGCTTGGTGTTTTTTTAATTATAAATTAACCGTTCAACGAAATTTCAAATAAATTACATTTTTAGAAACTAGACTCCATTTTACAAATTTAAAAAAAATTCAATTAGTTTCCAAAATTTTTAGGGGTAGCACAACCAAAAATCTGTTTTTCAGGAAGTGTCCACTTAAAAAATTAGTAAAAATCAAATATTCATTAAAAAATTATCAAAAAAATTGTGCATCAACTACATACTATTAGCTAATTTCTCACTGGAGCAATTTTAAAAATACTAAAAAAATGTTCACTGTGTTAGGGATGTACAACAGTTGCTATGTTATGTTTTTCTGAAAAAAAAAACACCAATTTTTGTACATCCCTCTTTTGAACCCCTTAATCTCAACCATTTTCAAAATAAATTAGTAGTTTAGAAAGTAGACTCAGAGCATTTTGATCCTTGTTTTTGTTCCATCTCAAAATTTTGAGTGTAACTATCCTCAATTTCATGTTCAAAGTCAGTATTTCCTGATTTTAGAAAAAAAGTGGCCACTTAAGCCCCCTTTTTGGGACCCATTTTTTTGCACTTACCCTTCACACAAATATTGGTGAACATATGATATATCTTTTTTATCTTTCACACACACCTTTCTCCACAAATTTCTTATTTTATTTATATCCTCATGCTAAGTAAAGATAGGCATCTTTTTGAAAAGTGGTGACCCTCAAAGTAGACATGTCCTTTCCTTCTTCCATTTCTCCTTCTGAAGATTCTTAATCGCTACCTTTAATATCTAATTTAATAATTTATTTTCACTTTTAATCGTTTCCTTTTATTAAAACATAGTCTCTACCATTTGTTAATGTTTTGTTGCCTCATAATATATGGAATCACAACCTTTGGAAATTAATCTTTGCACATGCGACAATCAATCACTTCACATTTTGATAACATTTACTATCCTTAATATATATAGTTTTAATTTATTTTTATCTCCATAGAGGTCAGCCAACATTTTAATGTTTGGGTGCCATTGCCATGGGGTTGGTGTTAGTGTAGGTTTTTTATTTTCCTCATGTTAGGGGTATTTTTTTTTCCTACACATATTATTTAAGTTTCCTTAGGTTTATTAGGTGTGGTTAATATAAGGACGCGTGGAAAAATATATCAACTCCATGTGTCACTCTCTCCCCACACATGGGTAGTTGAGTTACACATCCTCTTTTGGATTGTTGTGCCACCTCTCATTACCACTATTCTAATTTTACCTAGGTAGGTTATGGGGTAGTTGGGTTTCTCACCCTCTTTTGGCTTTATGTGCCACCTCATTTTTGTCTTCAGCTAAGGAGGTTATGCCACATGTTTTTTCATTTACTAAGTAGGTGATAACCTCCCACCTTTTATGGGTAGTAGGAGTTAATGCACCTCTTGGATATATTTTCCCTTATTTTTCTATATATTGAGCACTCTCCTCTCACCTTCACTAGTTCGACTAGTTTAGTGATCGCTCGGTGGGAGTATTGAGAATATTTTGCAATTTCTCTTGCCTTGTCTCTATTTTTCTCTCATTTTAGATTTCTCTTTATTCTTCTATTTTGATCTTCGATCATCTATTCAGTGAAGTTGCATGTGATCTACAACCAATATCAGATCTTGGCTTGGTTCTCGCTTCTTGCAGAATTTAACATGGTATCAAAGTCGTGTTCCCTAGTATAGTTCATTTTATTATCTGATTTTTCTTATAGATTTGAGACTAATAGAAAGCTAATATTTTTCCTCAAAAAACAAATATGCTCTTCTCTTGCATCCTTGTATGACCTAGAGAATCATAACAATTTAAAAGAAAAATAAGCATATACTTAATCTGGTTTACATGTATCTATTGCTATGAGATCTGGGTGATTTGTAACTTTTTTGTAATAGTGGAGGCTTTTTCAACATTTCCAAAGAGTCCAAAAGGTTAGAGAAAGTCAAAATTGACTTTTATTTCACCAAAATCAAAGATTGGAGGATATAGTAAAAAAATCAAAGTTAAAAACTTGAATTTTTACTATAGTCATTTTCATTTTGGCTTCAAAAATATGTCTTCTAATCATTTTTAAGAAAAACAATTTATGGGTTTTATTCCCAAGGTTGAAAAACCATCTGGGTAGTCGTTACTTTTTCCATAAAGTTAATAAATTTTGCAGAAATCAAATCAGAAAAGGTGTGATTCACTCATCATAGGTAGATTTTGCATTTTTCTTCATAAGTGTGTAACTTTTGCCTCGGGTGTTATATTTTCACAATCGGGTACTTGACAGAAAGCTGGAAATGAACACTTTCCATCCATGAAAATTTTAATAAAAAATTCTACCTTTTTCAATTAGATATTGCAAGTTGAATCTACTACATTTTTTATCTTCAATAATTCATATCTTTCACTTTTGTAATCCATTTTTCAAAAACAAAAAAAGTGTTGAAAATATATTGAAGAGTAAAACACAGCTACAAGGTTATTTTTCTTGATTTTATTTGAAAATAAATTTGTATCAAATATTGTAATCTTGGCCATTAAAGGCCTTATAAGACATGTAATATGGGAAATCCTTGTAAAAGCACTAATCATAAAGTTCCAACATTGTAATATCTTGAGGGGTGATTTTTGAGTCTAGTGGAAAGGGGGGTGTTTCACGTGTCTTCTTTCTTCACACTTTTCTTTCTTCTTTGCAATCATCTTTTCTACCCTCATGGATGCATCTACAATTCCAGTTTTAACTCCATATAATTATTTTGAATGGAAATCTAAGATGATAATATATCTGAAAACACATGGATATCATCGTGTAATAGTGGGACTTAAAACTGAACCACAAGATGATGCATAAAATATTAAATGGTTTCACAAATGTGAAGAAGATTTGGTACTTTGTGTATGTCAGTATCTCCAGACTTAATTTTTCATATTGAGTCTGCTAAAACACCAACTGAAGTGTGGACCACTTTGGAAACACTCTTTGGTAAGCAAGATGAGTTAAGAGGTCATCAATTGGAGAATGAACTCATAGGGTTGAGTCCTAATTTTGATACCATACAAGACTTCTTCACAAAATTCAAAGTTGTTAGATTTCAATTGGAACAGTATGGAATCAAGAAAGATGATAAGCAGCTGATCTTGAGTATGCTTTCAAAGCTTGGTCCTAACTATTTTGTATTTGTTTCTACATTCTATGCTACAAAATGTGCCCTAGTTTCCACATATAAAATGCCTTCTTTAGATGATTATGTTGCAAAACTCGCTAGGGAGCGAGACAAATTTCTTCTAATGGGTACAATTAAACCCTCTAAGTCACATGCCTTAGTTGTTAATCAGGGCACAAAAGAACATAAAGGGTCTAATAAGCAAGATAAGAAACAAAAGAACCAAGCAGAGAAGAAGAAAGATCATAAATCTACTACTTCAAAAGCAGATAATCAGACCTCTTCATAAAAAGGTGAACAACCTAAGAACAATAAGGTCAAGTGTTCTTAGTATAAGAGGCCTAGCCATGATGAACATAAATTTTTAAAGAAACAAATTGACCACCTTTCACATCTTCTAGAAAAGAACAATATCAAGGTGCCTGATTCAGTCAAACAAAGTTCATCAGAAGGTTCTTCTAAGGACACAGACAAAAGTAAGGGGAAAGGAAATAAAAAGGCCCTAGTTGTTGCCTCACAACTAGAGTCTTGGATCATTGACTCAGGTGCTTCACACCACATGGCCTCATTAGAGGATAATTTCACCTCTTTGGATCCATGTTCTATGCCTACCATACTTATGGGTGATGACACTCATGTTGAAGTGCATGGGAGAGGGTCTTTTGATGTGGGTGAAGGGAAATTTGAGGATGTTCTTTTTGTTCCATCTTTGTCAAATAATCTCCTATATGTTTATCAAATCACTCACACTAGTTTTGGCAAGCGATTTGAGTTCACTCTAGATACAATGGTAATTAGTGAAATGCATAATGAGTCTATAGTTTTTGTCAAAAAAGTAGATCATCAGTCTAGACTCTATCAATTTTCTCACTTTGTTCTTGACTCTCCTTCGACAGTCTTACTCACTCATGCAGATGAGGTGAGTTGTTTGTGGCATCAACGGTTTGGCCACTTTAACTACTGTTACTTGTAGCAGCTCAATCAACATGGCATGGTTTTAGGGTTTCCTTCTATTCGATTTTCTGATGGAGTTTGTGAGGGATGCATTCTTGGTAAGCATCTTGAGGAGAAATATGATAAAGGCAAAGCATGGAGAGCTATAGATCTATTGGAGTTGGTACACAGTGACTTGACAGGACCATTTCCACAACCATATTTCATAGGGCTAGATATGTCTTGACATTTATTGATGACTTTTCTAGATACACTTGGGTCTATTTTCTCAAATAGAAGTCTAAGGTCTTTGATCGTTATTTGGATTTCAAAGCTTTTGTAGAGAAACGATCTGGGAAGTTCATCAATATTTTGCATATAGATAATGGGGGTGAATATGTTAGCAATCAGTTTGAATAGTTTTTTGCTTCAAAAGGAATCAACATGCAACACACAGTTCCATATAGTCCTCAACAGAATGGTGTCATAGAACACAAGAACGGATCCTTGAAGGAGATGGAAAATTGTATGATACAATCCAATTCTTTGGCACCTCAATACTGGGTAGAGGCCATCAACTATGCGTGTGACATCCAAAACCGAGTTCCTCACAAATTTGTGAAGGGGGTAACTCATTTTCAAGCTTGTACTAGTCAAAAATCCACAGTTAAGCACTTTCGAGTGTTTGGTTCTCTTGCATGGGCCCATATTCCAAAAAAGAAACACAAGGCTATGGATCCGTAGATAAATCCTTGCATATTTTTTGGACATCTAGATGATGTCAAAGGTTATGGGCTTCTCCATCCCACCACTCATGAGTTTTTTATTGAGAGGAGTGTTCATTTTGAGGAGATCTCTTCTAGTTCTTCTCCTACCACTTCTCCATCTACCATCACCTTGGAGACTTTGCATCATAATGACATTTCTTCAGAGGATCTTAATCCTCCTAATATTGATGAGGAGTCTTCTTCCCCCACTTCAGATGGTGATAGTGATGATGAGGATTCACATTCCTCTTCTAATCATCATTCAGAGGTTGATGATTCTCCTCCAAATTCTCCAACCTTGGCACCTCTTTGGGATTGACAGACATTGGAGTCAGTAGGTGATTGGGTTGGTGATCGATCAGACACAAGAAAAAAACCAATCATAGTTTCAGCAGGCTCCACATCTCTTTGTTGCTTCAGCTTCTGATCCACAGTCTTTTCGAGAAGCTTCTAGTATTCTTGAGTGGGATGCTGCAATGCAAGAAGAGTTCAATTCCTTAGAGAGGAATCACACATGAGATTTAGTCCCTCTTCCTAAGGGAAGAAAAATTGTTTGATGCAAGTGGATCTATTAGATTAAATTTATAGTAGATGGGTTGGTTGATAAATACAAGGCTCACTTGGTAGGAAAAGGAGTCTCCCAAGTTCCTGGGATTGACTACTCTTAAAATTTTGCACCAATTTCTAAGATGAATTCCATCTAACGTGTCCTTGCTATAGCTACAACACATCATTTGGAAGTTCATCAGATGGATGTGAAGAGTCTCTTTCTTCATGGTGACCTTCATGAGGAAATCTACATGGAGCAGCCACAGGTGTTCGTATAGGATCCTTCACTTGTGTGTAGACTTTGAAAATCTCTTTATGGCCTCAAATAGGCTCCTTGAGCTTGGTATACCAAGATGGACTCCTTCCTTCTAACAGTTGGGCTCAAACGATGCCATTCTGATTTGAACATATACATTCTACAGTAGGATGAAACTCTCACATTCTTGGTTCTCTATGTTGATGACTTATTGATCATAGGGAATCACTCGTCCACCATCAAGGCAGTGAAAACTACTCTACATGATAGATTTTTTATTTCTAACTTGGGTCTTTTGCATTACTTCTTGGGGATTGAGATCACTCAATCATCTTCAGGCATCTTCCTTGGACAACCCAAGTATGCACTTGATATGCTCTCCATATTTTGCATGGTTGACTATAAGCCTACATCGACTCCATTTTTGTTAGGGGTCAAACTTGAGGCTAAGTGTTCTTCACCCTTGGTTGATGGCACTTTGTATCGAAATTTTTTTGGGAGTCTCATCTACTTGAATCATATGAGACCTGACATTTCACATGTTATGGGCATGGTCTCTCGATTCATGCAGTAGCCACATGAGTTGCATTGGAAAGCAACTAAATAGATCCTTCACTACATTTAGGGTACTCACAATTATGGGATTCAGTATGTAACAGGCATGGATATTGACTTAGTGGGACACACAGATTCAGATTGGGTAGGTGATTCTTAAGATCGCAAGTCTAATTTAGGGTGTTGCTTCTCACTTGGCTCCATTCCAGTTTGTTGGTCAAGTAAGAAGAAATCTGCAATTGCTCTTTCATCTATAGACACTAAGTATTGAGGGGCAGTTAATGCCACCACTAAGGCTATTTGGCTCCAGAATATTCTCATTGAGTTTGGTATTTCAATCAGAAAGCCTATGGTCATCTTTTGTGATAATCAAGGTGTAATAGATATCTCAAGGAATCCAGTTCATCATCAGAGGATGAAACACTTTGAGATTCATATGCACTACATCTTCACCAAACCCTTCACAAAAATAAAGTTCCTTCATCTACGAGCTTTTCTTGGGGTACAATAGGTGTCTACTTCAGGAGGGGCTTCTTAGTCCCTCATTCTACTCTGTCTATTTAGGGGGACTATTCCTCTTCTAGGGGGCTTCTTCTTATGGGGGGGATTTCTATGTACATGGGTACCTAACTATTAGGAAAATGTGTGTTGTACACCTTGCAATATATATAAAATGTAATTATTTAATATTGGGGAAAATAAATTAAATAAAGTACCCAATATTAAATGTGGGGACATGGTTTTGTAATCTCATGGTTTTAGTCACATGGTTTTATATAATACCACTTGGTGGTTTTGTGGGAGCTTGGTTCTATAAAAGCAACCACAAGGGTAGTTGTTTAGATTGGGAAGTTTGCAAGTTAGCTCTTGTTATCATTTGTGAGGGTTTGAAGCATGGCATGGGATGTGTGGTTACATGCTTGTTCATATGGATTGCTTGGAGAGGGCTTGATGCTTCAATGGTGTTCATGGAGACTCTGAAGATGTATTGTAATCTTTATTGTTGAATAATACATGAGAGATGGATGCTTTTGGAGGCTAGGTTTTACCCTCTTAAGGGTTTTCTCAGGGTATATCTTGTGTCATATTTTTATGGGTATGTTGTATATTTTGTTGCGTGTTGATTCTGAATACTTAGTTGCATAGATTTCTCTTTTGGATTATGTGGAAATTGTCTTTAAATGGATGAAAGTTTCTAACAATTGGTATCAGAGCCATGGTTGTGGTTGTATAACCCTTGGTTGAGAAAAATCTTGTTTGAGTTTGAATCTATACATTGCATGAGAGAATGAAAGGCATGGCAAGATATGAGGGTTTTGCAAGTTGTTTATTGAAAATCTGAAGGTTTTGGGTTTGTTGTTATGATGAGTTGTTTGCAAATTTGGGATGTGAGAAATTTTGGATGAAAAGGATTTTTTGGCTATGTATTCAAATGGGGGTTTTGTGGGGGAAAAATTACATATGACCTCCTAAGACAAAATGGACCTCATAATTGAATATGGGTTGGTTGAGAGAGGAAGATTGATATATAACTTGACCTATTTTTGTTACTGTGAAAGAAAAAAAATTAACCCCAGCAAGGTCATACGATTGTCTAGGCCATTTGAAAAATAAAATAATATTAAAAAAATATTTTTCCCGTTGATTAAAATTGTCCTATAAAAGAAAAATTTAAAAATAAAAAAGGGGGCTGAAAAGTTTTGATTTGAAAAAATTATTAAAAAATCTGGGGGGGGCGGTTGGCTCCCACCCCATATCTATCGTTGTACCCCTGCCAAGGCCAATGGTACATGTCAACAAGAACTGTCCAACAGCTATGCCTCCAGCTGGCAAGGTATCGCTGATGACCTGCAAACGGGCCTGCCAACCCCTATGGGGTTTAATACCACCGACAAAGTTTAAATAAAAACATTTTATTAAATTTATTTTCATTTCCTTTTTTGATAAATCCGCTGGTGGAAACATTAGAAAGCCCGATGAAAATTGTGACATTTCAAATTTAGCTTTGGGTCCGCCACTAGGGAGCGGCACCGCCCAGGTGGGGCTGCCGCTCAACCACCTAAATTTTTTTTGTCTTGGGTTCAAACTGCAATTTTACTTCCGAGGGGCATAACTTTTGTTCAAGGTTTCCTTTTTCCTTGTCTTGGACTCATTGGAAATGTGACTCAGAGCTTTACACTACAGTGCAAGAGATTTTTCCAAATTTTACAGTTTTGACAGTGTCTTTGCTTGGTCAAAGTCAAGTGTTCTATTTGAGCTTCGAGAGGTGATATCGGGTGCATATGGAGTCGGATTTTGGACTTTAAATAGTCGACGGAAAGATTGTTCAAAGCACTACATAGTGGGTTGGGTTTGGAGTTATTTTGGCATGGTTTATTTTATATTTTCTTTATCTGAATTGTTTATGGGTTACTTTGACTATGGTGATACTATGAGTTTATGGATGATCGGATCTTGGAGATTTGATGTTGGATTCATTGTATGCTCAGTTGTACATCTCAAATTATTCTCTCATTTGACATGGTTATTAGTATATGTTTGAATTTTTATGTTGCATTGTTGTATCTACAAGTTGTGCAATGTTGTAGGCAGTCTATACTTACATGTTGCATTTATGACTTGGACATGGGTTGTCTTTTTCCATTGATATTTTAGTGTTGATGCATGTTCAGTTTTGGTGGCTTGGTTTAGTCACTTGGTTTGCTAGTTTTGTTGTCATGTTGAGGAGGTGAGATGGTATTACTAGGTTCAGTCATTATATGAGACCTATGCAGTTGACTATGTTATGCAGATATGTGGACATGGTTAGGTTGATTTTTTGGTACATTTAGTGGTGATCATGGTTTCATGGATGTTTCTTGTGCTTTAGAGACTTTGGCATGTCATGATGGTTTTATGCAAGTGCATTGTTGGTGGTGTTAGATTGGTTCTTAATTATGGTTGTGGCGATGTATCTTCTTGGTATGAGGATCATGGTTTTACTTTGCCTTTTGGGAGCTCTTGTTACATTTGAGTTCTTTGATTGTGTGAGGGCCTTTTAGTTGATCTTCATGAGGAGATTGTTAGCATGATGTCATGGATAGCTTGATTACACTTTTCAATGGGAGCTTTGAAAATGATGCTTTGGTGGTTGTAGGTATCTTCTTGGCTTGGAGATTTTGCTTTCACTTGTATGTTACTGATATTGCAGTTGAGTATGTGCAGAGTTGGATGATCTTCATGGAGAGGATGGTTGTCATGATATCATGTGTAGCTCGTACCATGATTCAATGGGAGTTGTTGGAAGTGACATGGATGCATCATTGGTATGCTTGTCTTCATGTGTTGGGGATATGTTTTCTTGGTTTAGAGTGTTTTGATATTATGTCATGGTTTACTCTTGATGCTAGCTTAGAGTTGTGGCATGGTACATATTCTCTTGAGACCAGGATGTATATATGTATGTTATGGTGCATGTGATCTCCTAGGAGGAGATGGTTAGATCATGGATGTCATGTTTATGTTCCTAATTCTTAATTGGAGCTTTGACATTGATCGAGTGTGGTTCTCTTTGTATTGGGTACATTGATCATTTGCTTGATTACTTCATGATGGTGTTATGCTACATTTGGAGTTTGGCATGGATTGGTTGGTTACAGGTACTCATGGATACTTGGAGACATTGGTGAGACTTGAGTTCTCTTGTGATTAGAGACATGTGTTGAGATGGTTACTCTTGATGATATTTCAACAGGAAGTCTGAGGAGCCTACACCTTGGTTGGACATGAGTTCAACATGGACCTATGAAGAGAGTGTTCTTGGATGAGTCATGATGACTTGGATGTCTTGGAGGAGCATTCTCATTCCCCACTCTTGGTCTACTTGGTGGTTTCACTTGAGAGGTATTGCCCATTGTTTTATTCAGGTGTTTTATGTTTATGCTTTATCTTCTCATGCATATGGATCTTGAGCTATGGATATATAGTTTTTGAGGGTTCATTTGAGGAGTGTTGGCATGTCTATCTCCTTATGCATTGTGATTACATTCATTAATGTTGATTTTAGGAGATGTTTTGGACTTATTTCCTTCATTGGGAATGGATTTAGTTTGATCTTCTTTGGTTATGAGAGGCTTACATCGATGTTGATTACATGATACATATGTTATGTTTGATCTTGGTGATTGAACGGTTGGGTGTTGTTATGGCTTTTCTTTTGGGGTGTTGTGGAGGAGATCATACTTGACATAGTTGGCATTTAGAGGCGTATGTAGAATTATTTTCTACAAGTATATGATGTGCATTGTTTCTCTCTTTGGTCTTGGATATCTTCTTGGATGTTCGGTTTCACATTACATTGGTTTGAGGTTTGGTTGGAGCTATTTTGATCACTAGTAGCTTGTGGTCATGTGTTTTCACTTATGTTCTTGGGTGATGACATGGAGGTTCCTTTATCTTTTTCTTTTTTTCTTTTTTCGGTGTGGAGAACTTGGGAGAGTTATGGAGACTTGTGATGAGAGTTGTTCTTACAAGTTATTGGTTTACAGGTTTTGCATATCATTGTGGATGATTCCTTCGTACTACATGATGTTGTTTACACTTTCTATATGATGCTATTGGTAGACTTGGTATGCCTTGATCTTTTTTTAGATTTTCATTATGCATGCAATGGGAGCTCTTGGATGTGTATGTCATCTTTGACAAGTTTTGCACATGGAGTTTAGGATTGCAGTTTATGGGTGTATATTTTTATGGGATGGGTTTACTATGTTTTATATACCTTGGAGGTATGGATAGTTGGATGTGTTGGCACTTGTTGTGGGTGCTGTTTTAGTTATGGGTTTGTGTATCTTGATGACTACTGGTGCATATTGTTACCTTTGGATTGAGTGTATGTGTTTGGGATATCAGTTGAGGCGGGACTTATGCTTTGTTGTGAAAAATTATGTGGCTTCTCTTTGGATGGATTCTTATCTTTGTGCATTGGCATGATGGTGGATGAGAGTATTCATGCTTGGGTTGGTGGTCACTTTGATTCTTGTTGCAGGTATCTTAATGGAGCACATGGATCACTTTGATTCCATGATGGTGTATGTGGCTATATGGATTGTTCATTTGATTCATGTATTGAGGTTACTTGTTCCCCTTATGCAATGTATACAACAAGTGGGAGAATGTTAGGAAAAGGTGTGTTGTACACCTTGCAATATATATAAAATGTAATTATTTAATATTAGGGAAAATAAATTAAATAAAGTACCCAATATTAAATGTGGGGACATGGTGTTGTAATCTCATGGTTTTAGTCACATGGTTTTCTATAATACCACTTGGTGGTTTTGTGGGAGCTTCCAGTTTTATAAAAGCAACCACAAGGATAGTTGTTTAGGTTGGGAAGTTTGTAGGTTAGCTCTTGTTAGCATTTGTGAGGGTTTGAAGCATGGCATGGGATGTGTGGTTGCATGCTTGTTCACATGAATTGCTTGGAGATGGCTTGATGCTTCAATGGTGTTCATGGAGACTCTGAAGATGTATTGTAATATTTATTGTTGAATAATAAATGAGAGATGAATGTTTTTGGAGGCTAGGTTTTTCCCTCTTAAGGGTTTTCCCAAGGTATATCTTGTGTCATATTTTTATGGGTATATTGTCTATTCTCTTGCATGTGGATTTTGAATACTTAGTTGCATATATTTCTCTTTTGGGTTATGTGGAAATTATCTTTAAATGGCTACAAGTTTCCAACACTAACATGGCTTCATTTGTCGGAACCCATCTTTTCACCCACCTAATCTATGCTTAAGGGGGAGTGTTAGTGTAGGTTTTTTATTTTACTTATGTTAGGGGTATTTCTTTTTTCCTAAACATATTATTTAAGCTTGCTTAGGTTTATTAGGCATGGTTAATATGAGGACACATGGAAAAATACATCAGCTACATGTGTCACTCTCTCCCCACACATGGGTAGTTGAGTTACACATCCTCTTTCGGCCTGTTGTGCCACCTCTCATAACCACTATTCTATTTTTATGTAGGTAGGTTATGGGATAGTTGGGTTTCTCACCTTCTTTTGGATTTATGTGCCACCTCCCTTTTGTCTTCACCTAAGGAGGTTATGTAACATGTTTTATCATTTACCAAGTAGGTGATAACCTCCCACCTTTTATGGGTAGTAGGGGTTAATGCACCTCTTCGATGTATTTTCCATTTTTTTTCTATATATTGAGCACTCTCCTCTCACCTTCACTAGTTCGGCTAGTTCAATGATCGCTCAGTGGGAGTATTAAGAGTATTCTGCAATTTCTCTTGCCTTGTCTCTATTTTTCTCTCATTTCAAAATTTTCTTCATTCTACTATTTTGATCTTCAATCATCTGTTGAGTGAAGTTGCATGTGATCTATGACTGACATCAAATCCTAGCTCGATTCTCACTTCTCGCAGAATCTAATAGTTGGCCCAATATAGGATTTAAATTATATTTGAATTTATTCTCCATAGAGGCACTAGTAATAAATTATATTAAATATTCTCTAGAAACAATTAGTGGCCTTTGAACTTCATATGATTTGTCCATACGTCTTTGACATCAATGATAATTAATCCAACAATATCAACTATTCACTTTGACATCAATGACAACTTCCAACAATCTTGACTAAGCACCTTTGACATCAATGACAATATTTCCAATATGGATAGTTGTGTCAAATTTTAATCTAAAAAGAGAACTAGATTTTTCTTGAGGAGGCTTGTGAGACTTACAATTATGTACAAGATAAAGAGTTATATTTTTAAGAAAATATCTAGAGAATATGAACCTTTTCATAGAAAGGTTTTTTTTTATGAAAAGAGTGTGGATATCAGTAAGAGAAGGAATGAGAGATTAGAACATGTGAAACAAACATAATTGAATGAAAGTATTAGGCTTACATGAATAATTTGATGCTAGAAGATTGAGTAAAAGAAGATCATCTCTAACCTCTAAAATAGATTAGTATAATGGAAACCTTTCCAAATAATTATGAGGATGATAATGGAGGGGGTGTGTAGCATATAGAAGGAGATATGATAATGACAGATGATACAGAGAAATAAACTTGTTGAAAAAATACAATAGATCTATGTTTTTAAGACATGGAGGAGCATTTGGTGTATATTATATTCTTTTCATAATTTGCTATTAGAGCTTATATAATGGGTAGACAAAAAAGTGAAGAATAAAAAAATGGGTGAATTATTTCAATTCATCTTGTAACTTAAAATGAGAAAGGGTGATTTTTTTTACATGAGGAGATGCTAAAAAAATAATGAATATATTTGATGATTAGATCACATTTCACAAGTTGGATCCAAGTTATCATAGATTAAGGACACATAAGTAGATATTTATAAAAATATTATATATGCGATGAGATTTGGGTATGAGAAATTCATCAATGAGAGAAATTAGATAAGAATTTGGAGGAAAAGGATGGTTCATGGTAGACATTATAGATCTATAAGAGGAGTACAAGTTGAGACTTGAACTTGGTAGAGAAGGATGGTACATGGCATAGCTAGAATGTGGAAGAGACAAAAGGAGGCCTAAAACTTACAAACCACCATAATAGTGGGAGATCACATTTTTTCTTATTTTTTGTGTATGATTTGAGCATCTTGGGAAATTGAGCAACTAACATCAACCAAAAAAATCACTTTCATTGTATTTGTTGAATTTAGTTCTTGGATATTTTGGTGTAGAGGGAGATTATAATGTTAAACTTTAAATAATTTTCCTTCTCAAAATGGTGCCTAGAAATGTGGAGAAATCCACTTTCCACATAATGTGTTCACTTACAAATAGACTCTTGGAAAGAAGAATTTATTTAGTTTATGTTGGAGGGATTTACAATTTTCATCTGTCACCCTTGTTTCCATGCTTAGATTCCAAAATTAGTGCACCCATGTGAAGGATGAGTTACAATTAAGAATAATTTTGGTTGTCATGTTTGCTTGAGTCCTGCATGATTAGTTGGTAGATTGTAGGAGACATGCTTGAGTCTTGATTGTCAAATTTGACTCCTCTTTGATGATGACACCATTTTTGAATTATTTATAGATTTTAATTCCTCATTTAGCTCTTTGATTTGGAATTAATTCCACATTTACAATTGAGCTCCTACTATCTCTCTTGATATTTCTTGAAAACTAAAAAAAAAACCTCATTTATGGTGCCCTGTTGAGGATATTGTTTAAAAGAGGTGAAGAAGATTACGAAATTTGTTTTATAGAGTATTTTTTGTATGTTGAAAGTGAAAGAAGGAATTGGAGATGTCACTTATAGATTTGGATCAAAGGAAGAAGTTCAAAGTCATTTGTTGGCTCTAGTGTTTGAATAGAGCTATGTAGATTCCATGTAAATGATCATTATGTTTTATACCTAGTTTTATGGTTTTAGATCAAAGAAAATAAATTTTGTAAGCATATGTTGTCCAAAATTTTCCCTATTCACTATTATGTAATGTTGTCCTTCCATAGTAAGAAAATAAGCATGTTTGGTGCTCACAATTTACCTATAAAACTAACAAGTTTAAAAGTAAAAAGTTTATTATCCATTTATAATATAAATCAATAAATTGGCATGTTTTAAGAATTTTCATGGTCAATCAACTTTTTTTACATAAGATCACATAATTATTTTTAAAATTAGTAAAAAATATGGTATATGTGGTCCTATTTAATGACTAGGTGAGTGCACTTTGTATGTCAAGTTGGATCTCTTCAAAGAATCTTCAAATTCAACTTCCTTGGTGTCTTAGGGACTTTATTGGGCTATTATAAGGTTTTGTATGATCTACAAGAGCAATGTTAATCTTCATTGGATTCCATATCCTTGATTACATTAGTAGCCATAGTGATATCACCCACTCAACCTAGACAATGTGAAGGATAAATAAAGAAGTTAGGTCTAGCATAAGTGGTTCCCTTGATATCAGCGAACTAATTAATGTAATTTGAGTTAAATGACCTTTGATTAATCAATGATGATTGGGTAGCTCGAATATTTATTCTTTTTGTCTCCTAAAAGTATATTTCATATGTTGTAAATATAGTTGTGATGATACAAATCATTTTCTATTATGATCATTTTAATTCTTTAAAGATATAATATATTTTTTAGGTATACTTTGACGATGGATTACATTTTTTTCCACCTCCACAATTCCATTCTAACCAAAATAAAGTTAAGAGTTAAATTGAACATATATCCATTTTCATTTAGAATATGAATTAAAATCTAAATTTGTTTTGGATGAAATAAAGATTCATCTTCCATTTAAGAAAATCATTATCCTTGCAAGAAATTTTTATGTTCAAAACAATTAACTACATAAATAAAATAAATTTAAGCATCAAATTGTTGACATTTGGTCAAGATATTTGTATACTATAAATGCTTTTCTGGTATTTTAAAAAGTTCCTAAATTGTGTGAAGGTCTTTGTAATATTGCATTAGCCACCTTTCAATTATGCGAATCTCCTTCTTTCGAATATGCACAAGCCATTTTGGATCCTCCTTAGTTGCAAATCTAAGATCTACATGATGTGCCCCTACAATTTGTTCATTCTAAATATAAGCTTTTAATAATAAAAGAAAAATATTTCTCTTTCATCAAATAAATGAAATTATAATCAAACGTACCTTCTTTAGCAATGATTGCCACAATACTTTCATTAATATCTTCTAATACCCTACAATATAAATTCAAAAACAACATTAACAATCACAAATGTTTATTGTTTATATGAAGAATCCAAGAACAACATAGTCTCTTATAATTCAAAAATATGTAGTAAATAAGATTGTTATCTCATCCTCCATTACTCCAAGGATCTCTCAATCCATTGAAAAATATTATGTTGCTTCCAAATCGCTTCAACACCCTCTTGATATTCTGCAATAAAAATATGAGTAATACATGGTAACACATAAAATCCTTTCAAAAGAGATCTCATCATAATTGTATGTAGATAAATTCTTAATATGAATCAAATTCATTCCAATTATCATCAGATTGTACTTACATGACCACCAAATTCAGTGGGGATCCAATCTAGCCTTGGATCAATTACATCCTCATTTGTAGAACTTTGCATCGTCTCCATGTTGAGAGTTGATCCAACAAACATGCTTTTTATTGGATCTTTGGTCATTGGCATTATCATCTCTGTAGAGGCCTACACCCCAACAATGAAACACTCCCTTTACACACTGGTCCACCGAAAAATCATTTCAAACAAGTGTATTTAAATGATAAAAAAAAATTGAACCTGAAAACTCCAGCCACCCATTCCATGGGGATCAGTTGGTGTGAGATCAAAGCAACTCATGTTTCCAGTGTAGTTATAAAAAATGTTTGCTGCTCCATATAATTGATTTAAGATGTCTGTCCCGCCAGATGGATTGTCTATTGCCTTGCACATCTACATAACCAAGAGCATCATTAGGAACTTCAAATTTCCAGAGTTCACAAAACAATGACTACAAAACCTAATTTTTTGGTGGAAGATTTTTCCTCAGCATTCCATCCCACTCTCTGATCAAACATGAGGACGATGATGGGAAAATATTGCATCATAAGCATTCATTAAGCTTTTGAATCTAAGATCAGATTTTCTTTTTCAATACAGAGTAACAATGACAAATGGGTATGAAATATCATTACTTGTTTCACTGGATAGGCTGGCAAATTCTGAATAAAGTTAGCAGGGGTTGGATAATCTGTCTCTGCAGCTTCAAAGTAAGCTTGACTCAGCCACCATTCCACAAGATCAACATCACTATCTCTGAACCAATGCCAACAATTTTCTATGAGAAAAAATAAAGGAATATTAGACAATATTGTACAGAGATTATGTGGTTTTACCGGCAAAGTCTGAAAGATTCTTTGAGAGATCTTCTGCCGCTTGGAGTTGATGACATCTCCTTCAATATCTTCCACGATTTCTTTATTACATTGAAGCAGTTTTCACTTTCACTCTGCCAAAACCCATAAAACAAAAGTTAAAGCCATTTCACTAAAGATTTATTACTGTGTAGATAGGATCGAAATGTTAACAACTGTGAACTGTGAACTCTGTAATCTTTCAATTTCAAACATTTTAACTGTCAAAACCTCATGAATTGTGCACTACAAGGAAAGAATTGGTAATACCCTAAAGTCATTTGAGGCGATGTTGTAGAAACCATCTGGAGGTACGATGTAAGCGAAAGCCAAAATCGGAGCTGATGATGCCAATGCCCCAATTGCAATGTGTGGGTACTTCAGTCTGAACCACGCCGCCAACACTGCAAACCCATTTCATATATACCCATATAAACAGGGTTTCCTCACTGCATTTAGAAACTCATAACACAATTAATGAAACACACTTACTTCCACCATAAGATCCTCCAAACACAACTACGGGTGAATCCTCTGCTGTCAAATTCTTTTTGAGATCTGTAATTAATGTAGCAAAATCAGCCAAAGCTTGAGTGGAGCTTAGATAGCCCAACGTGCTGGCATTGCTGTAAGCTACATCTTTGCTTCCGAATGGCATTGATTCGCCATAGTAACGGTGCTGAAATCAATTAAAATCCATAGTGAGATCTTCTCTGGCTAATCAGAACCAAACAGGTTTCCACAATCCATTTTGAATTAATTAGATTTTTCCACTTACTACCCATCATTGGAAATACACAATTTATGCACTAGAATCCTTTTCCTGATGATAGGTGATATGTTCCAGGTGAAGGGAAGAGGCAGAGGAGGAGAGTACTAAAACAAAGAGCAGAAAATAGAAATGCAAACACACAGATCTGAAAATGATTTCAATTTCATATTATATATTTCAAAGACATACAATATTTGCTGTAATCAAACAAACTTAGAGCTGCTCTTTTTCTTTACCCTTCAAACTCCCCTGTTTTTTGTTGCTTCAGACTGTTACAGCAGCAATACATTCATCTGCTATCTGTTTTTCAATACATACAACTCTACCACAAAAGACTACTCACTTCAACGTATATGCACAGCAAAAGAAAAACACACCAAATACATTTAATTGCAATCAATATTTAAGTCTTTTCCAGCATGGAGAAAATCTGAGGACAGAGATTATATGTGCACACAACGGTGGCGTGTGAAAGAAGCTGGAAATGTTTTCATCGCAGCAGAGAGAACAGAGTACGGTGAGGTAGTTGGGATTAATTCCAACACCAGGGGCTTAGGAAAATTCACCATCAATATTTCATAGTCAACAATTCATCTTGGTGACATATTCATCCTATATATAATTCACCATCAGCAATTCATCGCTATGGTATATTCACTACATATATATTTTCTATGTGACCAACAAAATCTCTGTACTTTTTCTTTTTGAACGCTCTTAACTACTTAAATGTCAAAAAAATATATATGTGATGAATATACCACAGAGATGAATATATCACCACAATATGACGATGAATTTTCCTATAACCTTTCCAAAGAGATGATGGATCTCAAGATTTAGATCCTGGATGTCTTATAGAGGTATTTACATTACAGATTGCTCAGTTCTTTATACAGTACCTTTTTTTTTGTTTGCTTTCTTTAGACTTATGAGATTTAATTCAAAATTTCAAAGTGGAATATTGCAGAACCTTTATAATTTAATTCAAAGTGGAATATGGAGCAGAGCATACCTCAATGAAGACGAGAAGAGCCTTGAAGTGAGGTGCAATATGAACATAAAGCCGGTGTTTTCAGTAAACCATTCAATATAGCCTTCATTTCCTGTATAAACGAAGATTGGAGAATTGGATGAAGCGCCGCCCCAGTTTTCTGAGTTAATAAGATACTTCTGTTGAAATTTGACAGAGCTCTGTGGAGTGAAGCTGAAATGGTCCAAAATCTGTGTGAAGTATTTGACATCATATTGTAGAGAGGGAGAAGACGTAGAGGGAAGTGCTTGATTGTTCCGTCCCATGACTCCATGAGGATGAGGAAGGGAAGCAGCAGACACAAGAGGAAGTCCAGCCAATACAACAAATGTACAGAAGAGTAGACACCCCGCCCTACAGATAGCCATTGTATGGAAATTCTTTTTTCATATACGTTTCTATGGTATTTATGTCATATGAAAGAAAGATATATTCATGGTCAGCTTCGCCTTTGTTCTGTTTCTGCCTGGTATTTTCTTCCTTAAGTCTATATGCCTAGTCATTGTCTCCTTCGGTTTGTTGTTTTCTTCCTGATTTTTTCTTCAAATGTGAAGAAAGTAAGATTGGCATCATGGGTGTTTCCATCGACCAAAAATATGATTGTTGGCTTAATTTTCAATATCTTTAACACCAAATCGAAATCCAATAGAATCATAGATATATGCAATACCCATGTTCTATCGTGGAATTTAATTAGAATGTTGTAAATATAATGAATAGATAATGGTAGTATAGTTTTCTATGACATTAGTTTATGATTTTTTATTATTAGTGTTAAAAAATTTCGTGTTTCTAATTTTTAAGTCTATTATTTTTCATCTTGGAACTAATATACAATCATGGACTTGACCTAAGTCACTTCTACAATCATGAATTTTAATTCCAAACTTTAAAATCTCTAAATTCAAATTTTACTTTGCTTGACCACTACCCTTACCATTTTAAGTTAGCTTAATGCATATTATGTTGATACGTATGTTTGTTTATTATATTTAAGGACACTTATTCACTCACTTGAATTTAATCATGTTGGAGATCACTTAAGAACATGCTAGGGTTTCATTAATAAATCATTTATGATAGCATTCTAGTAATATTTATTAGAGAACCATTAGAGCACATCAAGATAAAATTTTAGAGTTACATCTTAATTTACACCAACAAAATAGTTTCAAGCAAAACAATATTGTCCAAAATGGGTGGAACAATTTTGCCTAAAAATGTGGCACCTATGTGGTACAAAGGGTTTCAACTAAAACTCTTGCTCTAAATTTTTTAAATTGATAAATAAATTCATAAATGATTTTATATCAATTTTAATATTCACTTAGTTTTGGTTGAAACCCTTTCACCCAAAATTCTTAAGTCGGTAGCCCATGTGATATCCTAACCCCTCTTTTAGAGAAAATTCAACAAAAATGGAACTTTAACTTTAGATTTCTCCAACCATTGATATTTTTTATAAAAATATTAAAAATACCCTTTGATACTAGGCCTTAAAACTTTGAATTTATCAATAGCATTGTTTATATTTTATGTACATTTATTATTTTTAATTTACTACAAGCATATCATTATAATCAAATGTATGTTGATTGGAAATTTAGAATATATACTAAAATATATAATATTTTTTAGTTCTAGGCAAGTATACTAATGCATTCAACTAGTTTTAATAGTTTGACTAACATCAACCAATTGAATGCAAGAATTAAATTTTGTTGACTATATTTTCTAATGTTTGTATTTATTTCATATTTTCTTTAATATTAAAAATTCATTTTACTTCAATTCTATTGTATAATAGTAGAGTTAGTAATATTTCAATGATGTAAGCATTTTGAATAATGTTTGATTTTTTTTCCCAATCATATACAAACACTATTCCTTAATAGTGTCTAACTATTCCTCAAGAGTATACTAATGAATGATGACCCTTCAAAGAATTGTCATTCATGTGAGAGTCTAGAGAATCTACACCATCTACATTTTAGAAAAGACCAAAACAATTATCACCGTCTAATAATTGCATCTTTTCTTTCCTATGTCTTATCTGGGCCGACTTCTCCAGAAAACTCCTTAGGGTAAGGTCGCATGGAGGGGGCCTTCCTAAAAAATCTAAGTGGGTGTTTCTGAGATTTTTTAGAATTTTTTTAAAGCTGGTGGTCCTATGAATTTAATAGTGCAATTCAGCTTAAAAGTTTAAGCTCCAAAATTTAATGAATAAATTGCAGTATTTTGATAAAAAATAATAAATAAATAAGAATTCTCTCATTTTTATTTTCTGATAAAAATTTAAAATTTTGGATGATAGACAAGTGGCAAAAAAAACTCTTAAACTGTAGGGGCAATTTCTCACCCCACCTCAATTTCACCCGCTCAAATCTGCATTCCTAAAAGTAGGGGCTGCTATTTTTCAGGAAAAAATTCCAATTAATCCTATAACATAATTATTTTTGCTTCATTAGAACTTCTAGCTCCATGAAAATAGATGCCCAAGCCCCCAAGAGACCATACTGTTAACTGTTCGTTGACTACTGCGCTTGCGAGGAAAGCTCTACAAATTGTGGGTTCTCCAACACGCGCTGGCACAAAATCCTCACAATTATGACGCTCATGTCCAGGTACTACTACTTTTGGTACCGACTTCCTTTGCTTTTTTCAGCCATAAAAATAAAGCGCGTAAAACATAAGAGTTTGTTGGTGCTTTCTTTGCTTCTGTGTGCGCCTTCCTACTTATTGTTGTGCGTTTAGTTTCACTGATGTTTCATGACATGGCACCTGGTACACTAAATATGATTGAATAGAGCCTTATATTAACTTTTGGAAATTATGAGAACTAAGATCTGAAATACTAAATTACGAGTTCCAGAAGCAAAACATTGGTTGATGAACTAATTTAAAAGAAAAAAGTAAAAAATACGATCCAAAATACTAAATCTAGATTGCAATTTCTAGAAGCAAGATTGATTGGTGAACTAAGTTAACAGAAATTAAGGTCCGGGAATCTGTTTTGATTTTACCATTATGCAGAACAGCCAAAGCATGGATAAGAGCCACTTCCCAAATGAGAATAATATACACAGGCAAAACAAATAACCATATAATCAATCAAATTTGGCACACGTTACCTGGTTAACGATATTCAGCTGATTTTTTGTTTTGTGTTTTTTTTTTGTTATTAATTTATTTTTGCCAGTTTTAACTCTGTTCAATCATACACTTCATTCTGCAGATTTCTAAACAGTGTTGGAAAGCAACAAATGCAGTAATTCAAATCTTTACAATGAACTCAGAGTGTACCTTTGCAAATGAATTATTTCAATTCAATATGGGTAATGAACATACTAAAAATAGCATTCCATAAGGATTCAAATTGCTCATGATACATAATCATTCTGCATAAATGTCTGGTCTATATGTAGGTTGACAGAAGTGAAGAAGTTCGGTCTCTGACATGTGTTCAAGTTTCAAATTAAAGAAAAATTTATGTATTACTATGGTCTAGCGCAACAATCTTTTAAGGAGATAGTTGATCATGTACATACTCTAGTCCAACTAGCAACTAGGTAAAAGCACAAAGAGTTCAGCTGAACAACAACAAAAAAAAAAAAAAAAAATTCTTTTGTCGCTTTGAAATTGGATTATTTAATGTGCGGGTTTCTATAGAAAGGTTTTCGGCTGAAACGCTTTCTACCAAAATTGTTTATGTGGCATTCTAGTTGGCAGTCAACACAGTTTTTTTTCAGAATTTTCTGAAACTTTCAACTTTAATAGAGTATTTCTTCAATCAAAATGATGTTTTTAAAATAAAAAAAAATTACCCTTTTGTAGAGCTCGGAGTGGTGAATTTGAATATGTAATTTTTTTTAATATTTTGATTAGTTTTAATATATTTTATTTTTAAAATAATGCAAGTGTATTGTTAAAGTTAAAAAAGAGATTGGTTAGAAATTAAAAAATAAATAGTAAAACATATTAAATTTTTAAAAAAATATATAGTGCACTAGAGGAGAGAGTCCTCTTCAAAAGAGTATAATTTTTTTTTTGAAAATGATTAAAAAATAGACAATAGTTGACGTCCCGTGAAAAATGTCAAATTCTAACAAGTTTGACTTTAAAACGTTATTACGGGAAAATATACATCAAAGTTTGATTTTTTTTTCCATGCACTAGATATTGAAGTCACCTATTTGGAGAAAAAACAATCAGGGAGAAATGAAGTTTTTTTCAATTTGTTTCTTGACGTCTTGTAAAGTCACTTTTTTCTAAAAATTATAGCATTTCAAAATATGTTCTTAAATTGATAAAAAAAATAATAAAAACAATTTTTTTAAAATCTGAAAAAATTATAGAAATAAACTTCATCAAAAGTTATACATTTCATTAGTTTACATTATTTTGAAATTCAAAATATAAAGACCGCTTTTATATGGTCGAAGTTTAGATTTTTTTTGTTGTTGGTCGATTCTTTTATAAAGTGTGACACGGGTTTGTGCTTTTACCCAACTACATGACCCCTAAGTCCCAAAAAGGAGCACCTTGTAGCTCAAAACTTATGTGTAGTTGAGATCCTAAATAGTTCACAAAATAGGAAGTGTGTTTACTTGGAAGATTATAGGATTTTCAATTATAATATTAATGCATGTATAATTGGACGCATCTAAGAATCTTATGTACATTGATCCTAAATAGTTTACAAAATAAGAAGTGTGTTTTCTTGGAAGATTATAGGATTTTCAATTATAATATTAATGCATGTATAATTGGATGCATCTAAGAATCTTATATATATATATATATATGCAAGAATCAGTCAGGTATTTGTCCACCTATAAATTGTAGTGCACCTGGTAAAAAAATTTCACATGACCAATGACATTGGCGCAACACGCCCTCTGATACCACAGGGATGGTAGGGAGACTAGACCTCGTGACCTCTTCCTACAATAGGATGCTTTAGCCAATTGAGCTAGTCCCACCACCCCAAAACATGGCATATATTTTGTTTTCTAAAAAAAATCTTAATTACCCAAATCTGTTTCTTGAATTTTTTTTAAATGTAACCAATTGGTGAAAATTATCGCATAAAAAATAGCCTGGTAACTATGTAAACCACCCTAGTTCACAAACAATTTGTAATATGCTATTCTCAGTACCTAGACCAGCCAGATCTTAAGTTCCTAAACTATTTCTTTCTTGTACATTTACAAAGATGTTCACAAAAAGGAAAAAAAAAATCTTGATACTTAAAAATAAACTAGCTTCAAGCATAAAATGAATATGGTAGGGCATTTTTAAGCATCTGCTTAGATGAACTGAAATTTATTGAAATGTCTCAACTCAATAAATCAAAACCTTTTATCCCACTAAGATCTAAATGTTCAAATTGCATGGATCAATTGATATACATAGGAAAATCGCAACATAAATATCTTAATAAGAAAAATAAACAATAAATGATAAGATATAAGTATAATGACTCCAGGCTACTAGATCTCAAACTAAAACCCTCATACATTTCGATTCTTCATGTTCAACTAAACTCATACCACTTCAATCCTTAAATTATCACAAAGTGTTGGGAAAATAAACATGTGTAAACCTTTTCAAATCATTGACTCATCTAACCAAGCTAAACAACATTCCATATCTAAGATCTCCACTAACAACATCATAAAAATTATTTCACAATTACATTTTTCAAATATTGCATTCAAACGCATGAAAGTCAGACCAAAAAAAACCTACACTAATGCTCAAATAACTTCATACAATGCTAACTCTATGAATATATATTTCTATGAATATAATTATTTAAATTACGTTTCTTATTATATTTAGTAAGGCTTTAGCTCACATCAAAGGTTTACAATAAAAAGAAAAAATGAAAACATCATGTGTAATATGGTTTTTTTTTTAAAACAATACACATTGACAATGCACCCCCCTAACTACTTTTGTCAACTAAATCTTTCAAACAACCAAACACAACTAACAACCGGCAACAACATGACGCAAATGGTTTCTTGTTTAATATGGTGCACTAGAGAAGTGAATCATCTTCAAAAGAAAAAATATTTTTTTCATAATAAATAGTTTAGACAAAAAGATACATCACATCAAAACAATGGCCTTTTTAATTTTTTTTTCATAATAGTTAGTTTAGAAAAAAATATACATCCCATCAAAACTATGACCTCTTGAGTAAATATGACTTAAAGAATTATTAAAAATAAATATTTATAAAAAAAAATCTTGTTTACTAAATATTCAACTTATCTAAGTGGAAAAAAAGAAAAAAAAAAAAAAAGAAAATTAAAAATATATAAACATGAACCACACTAAGATTTACATACTTCATAATTTATACCATTTTAAAAGTCAAAACATACATATCACTTTCAAATGTTTCATGTTAAAAACTTGTATTTATTTTTACTATTTCCTTTATAAAATTGGGACACAGTTCTAACCTTTCACACATCATCCTAAGTCTATTTCACTTAATTTTTGTCTTCAAATATATAGTTCAAAGTCATAAAGCTAGGTTCATAAGGGTTTGATTAAGAAGAACATGAACTTTATAATTAGACATATTCCACAAAAGTGTTTGTAATCACTAGCTCAATTCTTTATGCAAATCCAAACACCAAAATTCATGAAAAATAAGTCTCAAAGTGTAGGGATTAGCTAGATTAGGTCTA
>VDFB02256132.1:121220313-121277121 GCA_007258455.2 Sequoia sempervirens
CTAGATTTTTCTTGAGGAGGCTTGTGAGACTTACAATTATGTACAAGATAAAGAGTTATATTTTTAAGAAAATATCTAGAGAATATGAACCTTTTCATAGAAAGGTTTTTTTTTATGAAAAGAGTGTGGATATCAGTAAGAGAAGGAATGAGAGATTAGAACATGTGAAACAAACATAATTGAATGAAAGTATTAGGCTTACATGAATAATTTGATGCTAGAAGATTGAGTAAAAGAAGATCATCTCTAACCTCTAAAATAGATTAGTATAATGGAAACCTTTCCAAATAATTATGAGGATGATAATGGAGGGGGTGTGTAGCATATAGAAGGAGATATGATAATGACAGATGATACAGAGAAATAAACTTGTTGAAAAAATACAATAGATCTATGTTTTTAAGACATGGAGGAGCATTTGGTGTATATTATATTCTTTTCATAATTTGCTATTAGAGCTTATATAATGGGTAGACAAAAAAGTGAAGAATAAAAAAATGGGTGAATTATTTCAATTCATCTTGTAACTTAAAATGAGAAAGGGTGATTTTTTTTACATGAGGAGATGCTAAAAAAATAATGAATATATTTGATGATTAGATCACATTTCACAAGTTGGATCCAAGTTATCATAGATTAAGGACACATAAGTAGATATTTATAAAAATATTATATATGCGATGAGATTTGGGTATGAGAAATTCATCAATGAGAGAAATTAGATAAGAATTTGGAGGAAAAGGATGGTTCATGGTAGACATTATAGATCTATAAGAGGAGTACAAGTTGAGACTTGAACTTGGTAGAGAAGGATGGTACATGGCATAGCTAGAATGTGGAAGAGACAAAAGGAGGCCTAAAACTTACAAACCACCATAATAGTGGGAGATCACATTTTTTCTTATTTTTTGTGTATGATTTGAGCATCTTGGGAAATTGAGCAACTAACATCAACCAAAAAAATCACTTTCATTGTATTTGTTGAATTTAGTTCTTGGATATTTTGGTGTAGAGGGAGATTATAATGTTAAACTTTAAATAATTTTCCTTCTCAAAATGGTGCCTAGAAATGTGGAGAAATCCACTTTCCACATAATGTGTTCACTTACAAATAGACTCTTGGAAAGAAGAATTTATTTAGTTTATGTTGGAGGGATTTACAATTTTCATCTGTCACCCTTGTTTCCATGCTTAGATTCCAAAATTAGTGCACCCATGTGAAGGATGAGTTACAATTAAGAATAATTTTGGTTGTCATGTTTGCTTGAGTCCTGCATGATTAGTTGGTAGATTGTAGGAGACATGCTTGAGTCTTGATTGTCAAATTTGACTCCTCTTTGATGATGACACCATTTTTGAATTATTTATAGATTTTAATTCCTCATTTAGCTCTTTGATTTGGAATTAATTCCACATTTACAATTGAGCTCCTACTATCTCTCTTGATATTTCTTGAAAACTAAAAAAAAAACCTCATTTATGGTGCCCTGTTGAGGATATTGTTTAAAAGAGGTGAAGAAGATTACGAAATTTGTTTTATAGAGTATTTTTTGTATGTTGAAAGTGAAAGAAGGAATTGGAGATGTCACTTATAGATTTGGATCAAAGGAAGAAGTTCAAAGTCATTTGTTGGCTCTAGTGTTTGAATAGAGCTATGTAGATTCCATGTAAATGATCATTATGTTTTATACCTAGTTTTATGGTTTTAGATCAAAGAAAATAAATTTTGTAAGCATATGTTGTCCAAAATTTTCCCTATTCACTATTATGTAATGTTGTCCTTCCATAGTAAGAAAATAAGCATGTTTGGTGCTCACAATTTACCTATAAAACTAACAAGTTTAAAAGTAAAAAGTTTATTATCCATTTATAATATAAATCAATAAATTGGCATGTTTTAAGAATTTTCATGGTCAATCAACTTTTTTTACATAAGATCACATAATTATTTTTAAAATTAGTAAAAAATATGGTATATGTGGTCCTATTTAATGACTAGGTGAGTGCACTTTGTATGTCAAGTTGGATCTCTTCAAAGAATCTTCAAATTCAACTTCCTTGGTGTCTTAGGGACTTTATTGGGCTATTATAAGGTTTTGTATGATCTACAAGAGCAATGTTAATCTTCATTGGATTCCATATCCTTGATTACATTAGTAGCCATAGTGATATCACCCACTCAACCTAGACAATGTGAAGGATAAATAAAGAAGTTAGGTCTAGCATAAGTGGTTCCCTTGATATCAGCGAACTAATTAATGTAATTTGAGTTAAATGACCTTTGATTAATCAATGATGATTGGGTAGCTCGAATATTTATTCTTTTTGTCTCCTAAAAGTATATTTCATATGTTGTAAATATAGTTGTGATGATACAAATCATTTTCTATTATGATCATTTTAATTCTTTAAAGATATAATATATTTTTTAGGTATACTTTGACGATGGATTACATTTTTTTCCACCTCCACAATTCCATTCTAACCAAAATAAAGTTAAGAGTTAAATTGAACATATATCCATTTTCATTTAGAATATGAATTAAAATCTAAATTTGTTTTGGATGAAATAAAGATTCATCTTCCATTTAAGAAAATCATTATCCTTGCAAGAAATTTTTATGTTCAAAACAATTAACTACATAAATAAAATAAATTTAAGCATCAAATTGTTGACATTTGGTCAAGATATTTGTATACTATAAATGCTTTTCTGGTATTTTAAAAAGTTCCTAAATTGTGTGAAGGTCTTTGTAATATTGCATTAGCCACCTTTCAATTATGCGAATCTCCTTCTTTCGAATATGCACAAGCCATTTTGGATCCTCCTTAGTTGCAAATCTAAGATCTACATGATGTGCCCCTACAATTTGTTCATTCTAAATATAAGCTTTTAATAATAAAAGAAAAATATTTCTCTTTCATCAAATAAATGAAATTATAATCAAACGTACCTTCTTTAGCAATGATTGCCACAATACTTTCATTAATATCTTCTAATACCCTACAATATAAATTCAAAAACAACATTAACAATCACAAATGTTTATTGTTTATATGAAGAATCCAAGAACAACATAGTCTCTTATAATTCAAAAATATGTAGTAAATAAGATTGTTATCTCATCCTCCATTACTCCAAGGATCTCTCAATCCATTGAAAAATATTATGTTGCTTCCAAATCGCTTCAACACCCTCTTGATATTCTGCAATAAAAATATGAGTAATACATGGTAACACATAAAATCCTTTCAAAAGAGATCTCATCATAATTGTATGTAGATAAATTCTTAATATGAATCAAATTCATTCCAATTATCATCAGATTGTACTTACATGACCACCAAATTCAGTGGGGATCCAATCTAGCCTTGGATCAATTACATCCTCATTTGTAGAACTTTGCATCGTCTCCATGTTGAGAGTTGATCCAACAAACATGCTTTTTATTGGATCTTTGGTCATTGGCATTATCATCTCTGTAGAGGCCTACACCCCAACAATGAAACACTCCCTTTACACACTGGTCCACCGAAAAATCATTTCAAACAAGTGTATTTAAATGATAAAAAAAAATTGAACCTGAAAACTCCAGCCACCCATTCCATGGGGATCAGTTGGTGTGAGATCAAAGCAACTCATGTTTCCAGTGTAGTTATAAAAAATGTTTGCTGCTCCATATAATTGATTTAAGATGTCTGTCCCGCCAGATGGATTGTCTATTGCCTTGCACATCTACATAACCAAGAGCATCATTAGGAACTTCAAATTTCCAGAGTTCACAAAACAATGACTACAAAACCTAATTTTTTGGTGGAAGATTTTTCCTCAGCATTCCATCCCACTCTCTGATCAAACATGAGGACGATGATGGGAAAATATTGCATCATAAGCATTCATTAAGCTTTTGAATCTAAGATCAGATTTTCTTTTTCAATACAGAGTAACAATGACAAATGGGTATGAAATATCATTACTTGTTTCACTGGATAGGCTGGCAAATTCTGAATAAAGTTAGCAGGGGTTGGATAATCTGTCTCTGCAGCTTCAAAGTAAGCTTGACTCAGCCACCATTCCACAAGATCAACATCACTATCTCTGAACCAATGCCAACAATTTTCTATGAGAAAAAATAAAGGAATATTAGACAATATTGTACAGAGATTATGTGGTTTTACCGGCAAAGTCTGAAAGATTCTTTGAGAGATCTTCTGCCGCTTGGAGTTGATGACATCTCCTTCAATATCTTCCACGATTTCTTTATTACATTGAAGCAGTTTTCACTTTCACTCTGCCAAAACCCATAAAACAAAAGTTAAAGCCATTTCACTAAAGATTTATTACTGTGTAGATAGGATCGAAATGTTAACAACTGTGAACTGTGAACTCTGTAATCTTTCAATTTCAAACATTTTAACTGTCAAAACCTCATGAATTGTGCACTACAAGGAAAGAATTGGTAATACCCTAAAGTCATTTGAGGCGATGTTGTAGAAACCATCTGGAGGTACGATGTAAGCGAAAGCCAAAATCGGAGCTGATGATGCCAATGCCCCAATTGCAATGTGTGGGTACTTCAGTCTGAACCACGCCGCCAACACTGCAAACCCATTTCATATATACCCATATAAACAGGGTTTCCTCACTGCATTTAGAAACTCATAACACAATTAATGAAACACACTTACTTCCACCATAAGATCCTCCAAACACAACTACGGGTGAATCCTCTGCTGTCAAATTCTTTTTGAGATCTGTAATTAATGTAGCAAAATCAGCCAAAGCTTGAGTGGAGCTTAGATAGCCCAACGTGCTGGCATTGCTGTAAGCTACATCTTTGCTTCCGAATGGCATTGATTCGCCATAGTAACGGTGCTGAAATCAATTAAAATCCATAGTGAGATCTTCTCTGGCTAATCAGAACCAAACAGGTTTCCACAATCCATTTTGAATTAATTAGATTTTTCCACTTACTACCCATCATTGGAAATACACAATTTATGCACTAGAATCCTTTTCCTGATGATAGGTGATATGTTCCAGGTGAAGGGAAGAGGCAGAGGAGGAGAGTACTAAAACAAAGAGCAGAAAATAGAAATGCAAACACACAGATCTGAAAATGATTTCAATTTCATATTATATATTTCAAAGACATACAATATTTGCTGTAATCAAACAAACTTAGAGCTGCTCTTTTTCTTTACCCTTCAAACTCCCCTGTTTTTTGTTGCTTCAGACTGTTACAGCAGCAATACATTCATCTGCTATCTGTTTTTCAATACATACAACTCTACCACAAAAGACTACTCACTTCAACGTATATGCACAGCAAAAGAAAAACACACCAAATACATTTAATTGCAATCAATATTTAAGTCTTTTCCAGCATGGAGAAAATCTGAGGACAGAGATTATATGTGCACACAACGGTGGCGTGTGAAAGAAGCTGGAAATGTTTTCATCGCAGCAGAGAGAACAGAGTACGGTGAGGTAGTTGGGATTAATTCCAACACCAGGGGCTTAGGAAAATTCACCATCAATATTTCATAGTCAACAATTCATCTTGGTGACATATTCATCCTATATATAATTCACCATCAGCAATTCATCGCTATGGTATATTCACTACATATATATTTTCTATGTGACCAACAAAATCTCTGTACTTTTTCTTTTTGAACACTCTTGACCACTTAAATGTCAAAAAAATATATATGTGATGAATATACCACAGAGATGAATATATCACCACAATATGACGATGAATTTTCCTATAACCTTTCCAAAGAGATGATGGATCTCAAGATTTAGATCCTGGATGTCTTATAGAGGTATTTACATTACAGATTGCTCAGTTCTTTATACAGTACCTTTTTTTTTTGTTTGCTTTCTTTAGACTTATGAGATTTAATTCAAAATTTCGAAGTGGAATATTGCAGAACCTTTATAATTTAATTCAAAGTGGAATATGGAGCAGAGCATACCTCAATGAAGACGAGAAGAGCCTTGAAGTGAGGTGCAATGTCGAACATAAAGCCGGTGTTTTCAGTAAACCATTCAATATAGCCTTCATTTCCTGTATAAACGAAGATTGGAGAATTGGATGAAGCGCCGCCCCAGTTTTCTGAGTTAATAAGATACTTCTGTTGAAATTTGACAGAGCTCTGTAGAGTGAAGCTGAAATGGTCCAAAATCTGTGTGAAGTATTTGACATCATATTGTACAGAGGGAGAAGACGTAGAGGGAAGTGCTTGATTGTTCCGTCCCATGACTCCATGAGGACGAGGAAGGGAAGCAGCAGGCACAAGAGGAACTCCAGCCAATACAACAAACGTACATAACAGTAGGCACCCCGCCTTACAGATAGCCATTGTATGGAAATTATTTTTTCATATACGTTTCTATGGTATTTATGTCATATGAAAGAAAGATATATTCATGGTCAGCTTCGCCTTTGTTCTGTTTCTTCCTGATAATTTCTTCCTTTTAAGTCAATATGCCTAGTCATTGTCTCCTTTGGTTTGTTGTTTGCTTCCTGATTTTTTCTTCACATGTGAGAAAGTAAGATTGGCATGATGGGTGTTTCCATCGACCAAAAATATGATTGTTGGCTTAATTTTCAATAGCTTAACACCAAATCGAAATCCAATAGAATCATAGATATATGCAATACCCATGTTCTATTGTGGAATTTAATTAGAATGTTGTAAATATAATAAGTAGATAATGGTAGTATAGTTTTCTATGACATTAGTTTATGGTTTTTTATTATTAGTGTTTAAATTTTTCGTGTTTCTAATTTTTAAGTCTATTATTTGTCATCTTGGAACAAATATACAATCATGGACTTGACCTAAGTCACTTCTACAATCATGAATTTTAATTCCAAACTTTAAAATCTCTAAATTCAAATTTTACTTTGCTTGACCACTACCCTTGCCATTTTAAGTAAGCTTAGTGCATATTATGTTGATTTGTATGTTTGTTTATTGTATTTAAGGGCACTTATTCACTCACTTGAATTTAATCATATTGGAGATCACGTAGGAGCATGTTAGGGTTTCATTGATAGATCATTTATGATAGCATTCTAGTAGTATTTATTAGAGAATCATTAGAGCACATCAAGGTAAAATTCTAGAGTTACATATCAATTTATGCCAACAAAGTAGTTTCAAGAAAAATAATATCATCCAAAATGGGTGGAACAGTTTTTCCTAAAAATGTGGCACCTATGTGGTACAAAGGGTTTCAACTAAAACTCTTGCTCTAAATTTTTTCTATGGATACATAAATACATAAATAATTTTATATCAATTTTGATATTCATTTAATTTTGGTTAAAACCCTTTCACCCAAAATTCTTGAGTCAGTAGCCATTTGATAGTCTAACCCCTCTTTTCAACAAAAAAGGAACTTTAACTTTAGATTCCCCAACCACTGATTTTTTATAAAAATATAAAAAATACCATTTGATGGGGAGTCAAAATCTAGAATTCGACAATAGTGTTGTTTATAATTTAAGTACATTTATTATTTTAATTTACTACAACTAGATCATTATAATCATATGGTGCATTGGAGAGGGGAATCCTCTCTGAAAGGATATATGTTTATTTCATAAAAATAATTTACATTAAAAAGTACATCCCATCAAAACTATGGCCTTTTTAATTTTTTCATAATAATTAGTTTAGAAAAAAATATACATCCCATCAAAACTATGACCTTTTGAGTAAAATTAACTTAAAAATTTATTAAAAATAAATGTTTATCAAATATATTTTTTCTCGTGCACTAAATATTCAACTTATCTAAGTGGAAAAAAATCAAAAGAAAAAAATTACTATATTAAAAGCTATGTCCCATCAACCTTATTTTTTGAAACTTTTTTTAAAAAATAAAATATTCTCTTAAAGTTATTAACAATTATAACCTACAATTTTTTTTTAAAATTGAAAAAATATAAACATAAACTACAGTAAGAGTTTCATAATTCATAATTTACATCATTTTAAAATTCAAAACATACATGCCACTTTTAGATGTTCCATGTTTTTTTTTTTTGTTATTTTCTTTATAAAATTGGGACACAGTTCTAACGTTTCACCCATCATCCTAAGTCTATTTCACTTAATTTTTGTCTTCAAATCTATAGTTCAAATTCACAAAGCTAGGTTCATAAGGGTTTGATTAAGAAGTTGACCTTCATAACTAGACAAATTTCATAAAGGTATTTGTAAACACTACTCAAGTTTCATGTAAATCCAAACACCAAAAATGAAGAAAAATAAGTCTCAAATTATAGGGACTAGCTAGATTAGGTCTATGAGTCACAATATCATTTCCATGCATTAAGATCAATTCTAAACTCATGGGGACCACTTCCACACTCATAGAGATAACCCTAGACAATGCATAGTCAATTGAACATTTACAAATGATAGAGGGGGTGTAGTGTAGAAAATTATACTTCCTTCTTGGAGATGGTACAATTTCACACTTAATTTGGACCTATTTTAGTAACCTTGCATTTCTAACCCTTTAAATCATCATTAATAGGCCCCTAAGACCCTTTATTTTGGATCTCAAGGCTTATTTCAACTAGAATCCTGACAAAATCAACAAAAACATTAAAATTTCTAACAACCCATCATTGGCCCACCCCAAAAAACTAGGGTGGGACTCATACACCACCTTGGGCGTATTAGTCCCCCTAGGTGGTGGCATATGAGTCTCATGTGGCCCCTTTTTAGGGTTTGAGTGGTAAATTCAAGTTTTTAATTCAAAATTTTGGTTGATGTCGGCATTTGAGATCTAAATAATGGTAAATTAGGTAAAGTGCCTATATAACCAAGCTTTCAAGTCATTATTTTCATCTAGAAAAATAAATTCAAGATCTAAGCATTCACAAGCATTTACAAGCACTCAAACATTCTTTCACAAGAGCATTCAAGAGCAAGTAACAAGAAAATTTGAAGTCTTGGAGCAACATTATAATATTTTTGTAGGACTTCAAGCTCACTTCCATTCAAGATCTAGCATTGTCAAGGATTGATGATGGTTGTCTATGGTGAATCATGATGGATTCTAGGTCGGGGAGATGCAACTAGCCATCAAGCCAAGCCTAATGACTTGTTTCCTAAGTGATTCCACCCTCCATTATCATTCTACTTTAAACCTAAAGGAAGGTGCATGCATTATTATGGTTTACTAGGGTGATTAGAGATCTCCCTAAGTGAGTCATCATCTTCATGCTTCATTCATGCATCTCATTCTAGCACATTAGAATAGGGTTGCATTGCATTTTAGATTTCCTAATCTTAGATGCACTTAATATTAGGGCTTGCATTCACATTTACTTTCAAGATTCATTCTTTCTATCAAGGTTTAATTACCTAGCTAGGGGTTTGACCAAGGCAAACCCCCCATAAGCAAATCAACACTGTATTCTATTTTGTAGGTCTTTTTATAGATTCAGATCCAAAAATCACATTGGGAAGAAAGAGCAAAGATTGAAGAGTAGATTCAAACTTTGACTTTTCAAAAAATTAGAACAGGACTAATATGCCACTTGTGGCATTGATTTTTCTAGATCTCAAGAGTTCCAGACTTGTCATTGTTAGATTTATGTTCCTACCCAAAAACCCTAATCTGGGACTAAATCACCCAGCCTGGTGTATGAGTCCCAATGTGCATTAAATTCAACATTTTTAGCATAATTTCAGGCCTTATTATGAGCTTTTAATAGGTTTCTGGGTGCACCTCTGTAATTTTCCAATTTATTGTTCTGATTTGCATTCATTTCTAGGTCATTCATTTGAGTTTTACATAGCATTAGGTTTTGTCATTAGATCTTACATGTTACTAGCCTTTCCAAGCCCTAGCTTGGTGGTGAACCCCTTTTTAGTCTCTAAACATACCCTAGGACAACCTTTTAGCAAATCTATTTCCTTCATTTCATCCTTGTATTGAGATCTCTAAGGGTTTCCTTGAGTGAAACTAAGTGAAATAGGCCCTTATCCCCTAGTGTTCCATCTCCTTAAAGGTGGAGCACAACTATTTCCTTGTTTTCATTTTGGTGAACCTGCCCTTTAGAACATTTCATTTTCTGATTTGGAGTGCATCATAGTCCTAGATCTAGCTTGCATTAACTTTGCATTAGTTAATTGGCATCTAGGGTTTCTAAATTTTGCATTAGTGAAAGAGCATATAGGTTGCATTTTTGCATCTTGCATCATTGAATTTCATCTGAAAGCTATAATTGCACTTATCCTAGATATCATCCAAAATTAAAAAAATAACATTCACACAAAATTTGCTAAAAACGATGCAAAAACCCAGATGCTAAACTTGGAGGCTCAGCAATCCCATGAAACATGGAAACATCTTCAAGCCTATGGGTTGCTCATAATGAAGATGAATCTCCAGATTATTGACTTGTTCCCCTTTAGATCTCCTAGAAACAAATTTTTTTGTGGCAAAAGGGAAGAAGGATAGCATATGAAAGGAAAAGCTAATTCTAGGAGGTATTGCACCAAAATGTAAATAACCTATAGCTTGATTCACAACTACTTCTCAAAGGATCTATCTCAGTTTGGGAAATCCAATCATGTAAATATTTCATAAAAAGGCTTTGATAAACCTATCTTTTCTGAAGGAAAAAGGAGTTTTCACAACTTGGAAGATAAGACAAATCACTACCATAACCTATGACCTAAGATTATTAACTACTTTTCTATACATGAAACTATGAATGTGACATAAAATAAAAAGGTCTTTTATACTTAAAACACATCAAAACCATTCATTAGAAACAAAATACCTGAAATAGAGAAGGTAAACACATGATTTTTATATAGTAATAGAATGAATCTCTGCAATAAATAGAAAAATAAGCTGAAAATAACAGTTGTTGTATCAAAAATGTCAAAATATGCTGAGTTACAAAACTTCTAAGTCTCTTTGCAACATGCCAGAGAGAAAATAAAGCAAGAGCTAAGGAAAAAGCATAAGTTTTTCCTCCTATAGCACAAAATAAATCCCAAATGGAGAAGAAGAAGTCAACTGCAGTCAATTGCACTCAAAATTTCTCTCTCAAGAGAAAAATAGAAAAGCCATAAAAAAGGGGGACCCATAACTGCTCCAATTTGAGCTAATTTAGCTCCAAACTCCCTGTCTCAAGCTGACTAACCAAAAAGAACTCCAAAATTACCACAATTTCACTTGAAGTAAAAGATAGAACTCCAAATCCAATGATAACACTTCAGTTCAACTGATTATGAATCATCTCCTTCTTTGCATATTTAAAGGGCACCTATTAGTCTATTTTAGCAAGTATTGAAGGTAGTTGATTGATTATTTACCTTAATATGTGCTAAAAAAAATTAATATTACAATCAATTTAGCAAGTATTAAGGTAATTGATTGATTATTACCCTCAATAAGTGTTAGGATAGCCTAAATATCAGTCTTTGGGTATACAAAGAAGGAGAACACACAGCTGTTAGGCATCAAAAATTTGAAGAAAGGTCATAAAAGGGCCAAAATGCTAGGAAAATGTCAAGATAAACACTTGACCATGACCAAGGTAATAACCATTATGCAATATTTATGAGATTAAATTGGAAAAATGACTTTGGTCAGCCCAAGATTAGGGTTTCATTAGGAAACCCAAAAGAAACCTTAACCCTACCCGCGGGCTCATTTTGCATTCATCTTCTCCTGTAGACATGTTGCTTCCTACCGCCAAGGGTTTGAGTATCTCTGCAATCTAGGTATTTTCTTGCACAGGTTGAACTAGGACAATGTTAGTAGGTTCTCTTCCTAAAAATGCAGAGAATTTTTCATATCTTACTATAGTTTTTGTTGTTTCACTTCATTATAAAACTTCAATATGGTGTGCAAGAGCTCCAAAATCATCATTTACTATGCCTAGTAGTATTCTTTATTTTATGTGTGGATCAGTTCTTCTATTTTTGTCTTCCACCATCAATTCTATGCCATGCTCCAAGAAAACCATGGTGTTGGTACTAATTTGTTGCTCTTTCCTTAAAGTTCCTGCCATCCTTCCTTGTTGAATCCCTGCAAAGCTCCATCCTCTTGTTTAAATCTGCCTGCTCTTCACATCTTCTTGCTTATCCTCAATACTTCCCTCCATTAACTGAACCTTCATGGCAATCTTCTTGCAAGACATATAACTTGTTTATGCATAAGAAAAAGACCACCCTATAACTCTGATTCAAAGTTCTATCTTCATGCATAAAGGTTTCACTTTATTCACACTGTTGTTTGGCTTTAACTTTGTCATGTTTAACTTGCATTTTGGTCCTCATAGCATAAATTCATCTCAGAGTTGATGAAACGCTAACATTACTATCACTAAACTATGCTTTTGTCAAGTTATCATTAAAATATGCATGCTCATGCCATTATGGTTTGTTCAATGCTTGTCCTGACTATCCCTTTTACATATTATTTCCCTTTTTTTCCACTATAGCATTTCTCATTCTTTGATCTATAGGATTTACATGACTATCTTGTGAATATTGACTGTCTATTACAATTCATACCATTTTCTTGTAGACTGTCCTTTCTCACAAGGATGCATAGGGTGTTGTTTGATATATTTCTTGATAGTGCCCTTGTCATGCTTACTTTGAAGATGATTGCTTTAATCTTTTTCTCTCTGCCCACATCTTAACATATTCCCTTATTGTACAACTAGTTGAACATTTGACAAATTTCCCTTTTTATTCCCTTGAAACAATAATAAAACTTGTTCAAGTACTATCGTTACTACTTTCAACAGGAAGGCTACCTTCATGAAATTGACTTCATGACACCTGCCATCTTTTGACTATCATAATGCCTAATTTTCATGCATTATTTCATGCTCTTCAAAACACCATTATGCATTTCCTTTGAACAGTCCTTTGTTCTTTGAGATCTTCAAGATTTGTCTTGGATGTGCACTATATGCCTCCTATCTCACTTCCCTTAAGGCTATGACATAGTATTTATACTAAAAAGCGATGATCATTGTTTGCATATTGTTGTCATGATAAGATTATACATGTACTTACATAGTCAACAAATAACTTAATAAAACTAAGAAACCCAAAGGTTCTCATAATGATTAAATGATCTTTACTTTTCTTGGATCTTCTCGATAACTGTGTTATGATCTTGAGATAACTTAAGTCCTAACTATCATATTTGATGCATTTCAAGAGACCGGTTGTATATCTATTGCTTTAACATATAAGAGACCTGGAATCCCAAGCTCTAACATCACCTTTTTTTTACTCTTGTAGATAGCCTCAGAGCTATCAACAAAGGAATCGAAGATGTAGATGATCAACAATGGGGTTCGTCATTCAGGAAATGATAGATCCCTTCTCTCTTACATGTCTTTTACTTTCAGATGTACATCTTGTCTTTTATTAAATCTCATTCAGTTAGCCCCACGGCTTGTGTGGGAAACTTATACGCATATTTGTTGTAATGAATTTAAACATCTACTTTATGCAAAAGTTTGTGTACTATTCCTCTTTTCTATAAAGCAATTGCATAATGAAAATTGAAAATTCATTTCATGGAAATGTTTGTATGATTATGAGTAACTTTATCAGAATCTTTTGTGTACCTTTCTCTTTCTTCAAAGTAAAAACATCAGTGTTGTCCCAGCTTAACCTGATTGGGCTGAAAAGCACAATTAGGTAACATTTTTGGCGACCTCTGCTATATGCTTTCCTGCTAAGCATCTTAGACTAGTAGCATAAACTTATCCATTGGGCATAGGAGTTAATTCATGTCCTTTGCAACCCAAGAAAATCCTTTGTAACTTAGCTGTTAGAATTTGAATAGTAGCAAAACAAAACTGAAAGCAAACTGCAATGGATCTAAAGAGGGCCAAGAAATTGTGCAACAACACTTCTTGTAAAATGAAAACTGAACTAAAATAGATGTGCAATCAACACTTATTAAAAAGAAACATCTACTCTACCCTACCCTAAACAACCAAGGATGATGCTCAGACAAATCCATTAACTCGCTTTGTAAAGTAACTCCCCCTTCTAACCAACAAAGGATGCATTACATGTTTATGAACTGCAGATAAGAGGTAAGAATCAAGAAGATACCCGACAAACTGCTCCAATACTTCCTGGAGAACATAACTAAACTCACTCATCTGGGTATGTTCAGGATCATCATGGAAAAAACAAGCCCTTAAGTGTCAAAAAAATTAGAAAAATCATAGTTAGGCAACTTGATGTAAAAAATTGAATAAGTTATCTATAATATTTCAAAAAATATGTAAGAATAGAATCTACAACAAATTGAATGTAGTTTCTAAACTATTAGGTTTTTTTTTTAAATAAATCTATTTGGTGAAAATTTGAAATTTCAATGTAGTAGTACTTAAATTCGTGGAAAAAATAAGTAGGTGGCCCCACCTAACCACAATAAAATGATAATATTTTTTTTATAATATTTTAGATATAAGTAGAGGACTCATGTCCCGATGTGATGCATATTTTTTTTGTAATTTTTTTCCAAGTAAATAATTAATTATGAATTTTTTATTACAACTTTTAAAAAATATAAAAACTCGTATGTCTAACCACCTTAACTTGGTGAAAACTTCAAGAAATTCAATTTTATTTTTAATCCTATAGTATGCGAAGCATATAATGTGATGCATGTTTTAGATTCAAAAAATGTGATATCATTTGAAAGCTATAGATGTTTTTCAATCAGCTTATCAATCAAGACTTTAGTCATAATTCAAATAGAAAATGAATAATAATTATTTATTAAATTCAAAGTAAATAATAATTTATATTGGTGGAAAGTTGAGAATTTCCTTTAGAAACCCTTTTCGTTTCATCAATTTTGGGTAAAAAAAATCGCCAACCACATACCCATCATATCGCCACTTTTTGGCCCATCATGATCCTACACATACCCATCTCTTGAATTTGACCAAACATACTACCGATTTGGCATGAATGAGAAAGTTGGTTCTATTGTTCTTCAATTGAAATCTCATCCTTAAGTGCATTGAAAGTCTATTGTATCTTACTGGTATCCTTCTTGGCTAAATATCTAATTGGGAATCCTTCTTAAAGGATGAAAACTGAATTCTTTTTGTTAGCTTCTTGTTGGTTATATGTTGTTTCAACATCATTTTTATGATTGCAATCACTTGAAAACATTGCATCAAGATTTGAACAAAACTCCTCCATTATGTTTGTGCACAAATCTTCATCAAAGTCATCACTAGTTTCCTCATTCATATCATGTTCAAAGATATCTTCATGATTGCTTTCTTGAGAACCTAAAGAGATATCATAACTCATACCTTGGAAAGCAATGTATTTCTTTAATTGCTCATCTTGCACAATACTTGCATGAAATTCAATTTCTTGATTATTCAAATCAAGGCTGCTCTCCTTGATCTGCTCATGAATTAACATCTTGTCCAAATCATTTTCATCATTCTCATGAACCAACACTTTTTCATGCTTTTCCTCTTCTTCCAGTTGCTCCAAAACTTGTGATAAATCTAGATTTTGTATACTCTCTCCATCTTGCTCAATGAAATAAGGGATTTCATTAAATAAAAACATGAAATCATGCTTTTCATTACCTTTCTTAAGCTCTTCAACTTGCTACCTTGCTTGATCATACTCATCCAATTCTTGTTGCAAGTCTGATTTTTCCTCTTGTTCATCATATGAAAGCATATCAACAACAATTTCTACTTGTTTCTCTTCAAGCCCCTCTTCTTTATGTTGATCAAACTAATCTGAAGACTTAGGATATTTACCTTGCCTAAAACTTGGAATTTCATACTTGGGAAACTCCTCTTTTGTAGGCTGATCGAGAATGAAAGGAGTTTTTTGGACCTCATGCCTTTGTGTTTGAGCAAAAAAAAGCTTCATCTGCTCCTTTTTTGGAGCTATCTCCCTCTCAATATTTTCTTCAAACAGTATCCTTTGTGCCTCCAACTCCTTCTCATGAAGGTAGGCTTGATAAGCCAACCCTTCCTGTTGTAAATCAAACTCTTGTTGTTTATTGATATCATCCATTTTCTTATTGAAATCTAGCAATATAATTTTACGATTGGCTAGGGAGGTAACAATTATGGTTTAGCTTAGCCATAACTTTTTCAAACTCATCGTAAGGTTGCCAAGGAGGTTAAGGAGGGGTGGGTGGGTGGCAAGCATATTGAACATGTTGGCTTTCTTGATATGGTTGATAAGAGGGTGGGTTAGTAGCACTTTCATAATATGATGGATGATATGGCATATTCCCATGAAACATAGACATGCTTATTCATTCAAAAGCTAAAAAACAAGCAAAATCAGAATTTTTTGAAATAAACTAGCACTTGATCATACTAAAACCAGTAGAAATACCATTCAGAGTCGCTAGATGTGTTGTTTTCTTGCCTCCAAAGGTTGAGATCACTAAAATACACACCAAATATCAGTGATATATGAGAAAACTTTGGATTGAAACAGTCCAATCAATCCCACTGGGCATGCCAAAAATTGTTGTCATGATGGATTGCACCGAGATACTAAGCTTGGAGGCTCAAAAATCCCATGAAACTTGGAAACATCTTCAAGCCTGTGGGTTTCTCATAATGAAGATGAATCTCCAGATTATGGGCTAGTTCCCCTTTAGATCTCCTAGAAACAATTTTTTTTTTTGGAAAAGGTAAGAAGGATAGCTTATGAAAGGAAAAGCTAATTCTAGGAGGTGATGCACCAAAATGTAAATAACATGCAACTTGATTCACAACTACTTCTCAAAGGATCTATTTACACAATTTAGTTTGGGAAATCCAATCATGTAAATATTTCATAATAAGGCTTTGATAAACCTATATTTTATGAAGGAAAACAAGGTTTTCACAACTTGGAATATAAGACAAATCACTACCACAACCTATGACCTATGATTATTAACTACTTTTGCATACATGAAACTATGAATGAGAGAAATTTAAAGGTGTTTTATACTTAAAACACATCAAATTTACATCAAAATCATTCATAAGAAACACAATACCTGAAATAGAGAAGGTAAACACATGATTTTTATTGAGTAATAGAAGGAATCTCTGTAATAACTGGAAAAATAATGTAATTCCCTGCCACACAACCCTGGAGGAAGTTGCAATTAACTACTCAAATGTACTATTTTTTTTTTAAGTACAATTAACATGCAAATTCACTACCCATTGCCAACAACCTCTAAGGTTACGAGACTGAGATTACTTTTAAACCCAAACAAGAAATATGAATTGAAAACATAACATTTAATTACTTAAAGAATTAAGAACACATACATTCCATACATGATAAATTACATCAAAGAATAAGAAATACCACATGATTCCAAATAACAATCATTTAACAATAAGATTACAACTCTCATTCCCCAAATGAGGTAAATCCAATAAGCATGGTTACATAATACATCTTCCACCTCGATAAAAAATGAGGGGTACTTAATTACAAGATTCAACTGAAATGAATAAAGCATGAAATTAAACTGGATCCCATGAGCTCTCCTACTGTAAATCTCGTCCACACGAACAAGAAGAAAACCCAATGGAGTAAGGTGCACATTCCACCCAACCATATGGTACCCGAAAGACCAACCCCCGTGCTAGGAGATAGTAAAAAGCTTCCAAGGAAAAACCTACAACCTTTAGACATAGGCAGAACAATACTAAACCAAACAAGTACAATACTAACAACATGATTACAATGCTTCCAAATACCAATGATCAACTACATAGTACAACAAAACTGACTTATGGTTGTCATTGAGAGAGTGTCACACATCATTTGCTATGAGTTACCCTAGCTCAACCTTCCTAGGCTACTGGACCCCCATCCTAGGTTACCTTGGCTTGCCTCTACTAGTCGCCAGACCCCCATACAAACTGTGCTTCTCGTCTCATCTCAAGCCTTAATAAGCGCATGAATCATGAGAGGCATTCATTATATTAATTAGTCTGAAAGTTTTTCATTAATTCTTTTTAAGTTATCACTTACTTAAACCCTAAGTGAGTTACCCTGGCACCCCTCTGTGTGTCGGACCCCCACATAGAGCCACTCTCCTATCGACAACACACAGTACAAAACCACAATTCAAAGGGTAGACTAGATGCACCAAAACTAATAACAAATATCAACCTTAAGACATAAGGTCACACAACCCGTTCGTAGTAACCGAGTACCCATACCATAACACATATCCCATTCGTGGTAACCGGGAGTTCAACTTACTATAACCATGTGCACTACCCAAAGCAAATCACAAAATGAACCATCACATAAAACATCCCAACCTAGTATAACCCCTCTGGAAGACTTACTAACTCGATTAGTCCATTTCGCCCAACATACATAATAGGAAAAACACAAGTTCAAAGCAACTCAGGCAAATAAAACATCTAATATTCAGATTTCCTAAATCCAATTTAACAGTAATACTTTGTTCAATTATTTCTAATTCGAGACAATTTTATTCATAAGATAAGAACCAATCCTAACTAATTGCTTAACTTTATAATTTCCCCAATTACACATTACATAAAAATAACTAGTCTTATCATAAATTCGTTTGCAACCAAATAATATTTAAACTATCATAAAAATTTTTTCTTATAAATTTTCATTTCATTTAAAACGAATAATCCCTTGGAATCATTCCCTTATTAAATAACTACTTGGGGATTTGAGAAGCAATTAAAAATTTAAATCTAAAGGTCTACTTCAATTTCCTGATAATATTTAATTATAAAAATCTCATTTCACCATTGAAATGATTTCATTATAAAATCAATATTTACATCTACTAAAATAAAATAATCTTAAAATAATTATATTTAAATATAAATATATGTTTAAACATATAAATATTATTTAAAAGTATAATTATATTTTCAATTTAAAATCCAAATCATTAAATATAATCCAAATTTACAAATTGAATTTGCAAATTAAAAAAAAACAAACCCCCACCACAAAACAGGGGACGCGCCCACCTATGAGAGGTTGCTACGCAGCCTTGCCCACAAGGGTGCGCTGTGAAGGCATTGCAGCTGCCTCCACAGTTGCCTCCCTATGGGGGCGGTTGTGGGAGCAACCCCCTCCACAAAATTAAACACTATAATTTTTTTTTTTGTATATATATATATATTTTTATTTAAAATAAAACCCCCCTGTATCTAGTAATCTTCCAGAATAGAAATTTTCACAAAAAATTTCCCAGTATAAAGTTTATGATTTCACATATAAAATATATATGTATCTCCATATATATATATATACAATAAAAATTCTCATTTTACAGCCAAATTAGGCAAATTCTCTACATAAATAATTACACAGTAAAAATCTTTTTCAAACACAAATTCTCAATTTCAATTTCCAAATTGAAATGGAAAAGTAGACTTAAATTCAAACACATAAATTTAAATGTTTTTCCTTTTGTTTCCTCTTCCAATTTTTCTATCGTTAAAATTTATGTTGTTTTCTTTTGCTTCCTCTTTCAATTTTCCTACTGTTAAAATTTGTTTAGCAAACCTTAAAACCTCCTTTCAACAAAAATCAAAGCTTCTAAAAATAACAAATAAAGCAATTAAAGAACCTGTGTGATGAAGTTTGAAGAAAATCAATTTGATGTTGTGCTTCCTTGCCAAATCCAAAACTCCAAATTTCCTTCCAAAATCTTCACTTCCAAACCAAAAATGTATGAAAAATAGAGAAAACCTTCCTCCATTTTTAGCAACCTCCAAACAAAAATAAAATATATCCTATTTATTTTCCTTCAAATTTAGTCAAATTTCTCAAAATATCCCAGATATTTTCTTTTTCCAAAAATAAATATCTTTCAACACTATAGATATTTTCCAAGATATTTTCCAACACTTAGTCAAAATTTACAGAATATCTCCCTTTCAACCACCATAGATATTTTCATGCATTCCCAAGATATTTACTTTTAAATCATTTAAAAACAAATTTTAATTTCAAATAGATTTAAATCTTTTAATTTAATATGCCTTTTCAAAACAACTTTAACTATTTAATTTATTTAGTCAACATAAGTTTAATTTATCAATTTATTTACTCAACAAAATAAATTTAATTAATTAGTTTATTGACTTAATAAAATAAATTTAACCATGAAGATTAACTTGGTTTACCACATAAATGAAATTTACTTATTACTTTATCCATTTAATAAAATAAATTTAATCAATAAGACAAATTTAATCAATAAATTAAATTACCTTACCAATTAAATAAAATAAAATTAATTAAATTAAATAACAATTTAATCTAAAATACACAAATTAACATTTCTACCTCTTAAATATTAATTCCCACATATAATTTCCACTGATAATAAATAATCAAAACATCAAAGACGACATGACTCAACAACATACTAAACATAAACTGACGACCCACTATGACAGGGTTGTGGTTTGACAAGGGAAACCTCGTTACTATCTCCCAATAACAATATTGTTTGGATATGGACATGCTCAAACCTGTGAAACCAGGTGGAGATGAAGTCCTGTACCTGCAAACCTGCAATTAAAATGAATGTTGTACATGAATAATCATAACAGTCACACCGTGAAGAGAGATCATGGAATCACAAGGTGCTCGCATGTGAGTGATGTAACCTCGTCCCCTTCACCTATATAGTCACATCAATACTGACGAAGGTAAGACATCATTAATCAACAAATAAACATATATCAATTTTAACAACTATTCTAATCAAAAGCATAACATGAAACATAACATCCATATAATGCATCATCTCATCATAGTAAAACATCCACATCGCTCTAAAGCTAGCAATCATAAAACAATTAAAAAGATCAAGGTCTATCATAGTAAAGGTATTGTCTAATAACATAAACAAATCTATACGCATAATAGTACGACTGGAGGGCTACTACAAATAAGCTGAAAATAACTGTTGTTGTATCAAAAATTTCAAAATATGTTGAGTTACAAAACTTCTAAGTCTCTCTACAACATGCAAGAGAGGACAAAAAACAAGAACTAAGGAAAAAGCATAATTTTTCCTCCTATAATACAAAATCAATCCCAAAGGGAGAAGAAGAAGTCAACTACAGTCAACTACACTCAAAATATCTCTCTCACAAGAAAAATAGAAAAGCCATAAAAAGGGGGCCCATAACTACTCCAATTTGAGCTAAATTAGCTCCAAACTCCCTGTGTCAAGCTGTCTGACCAAAAAGAACTCCAAAATTACCTCAATTTGACTTGAAGTAAAAGATTAAACTCCAAATCCAATGATAACACTTCAGTTCAACTGATTATGACTCATCTCCTTCTTTGCATATTTAAAGGGCACCTATTAGTCTATTTTATCAAGTATTGAAGGTAATTGATTGATTATTTACCTTAATATGTGCTAAAACAAATTAATATTATGTTCAATTTAACAAGTATTAAGGTAATTGATTGATTATTACCCTCAATAAGTGTTAGGATAGCCTAAATATTTGTCTTTGGGTATACAAAGAAGGAGAACACATAGCTATAAGGCATCAAAAATTTGAAGAAAGGTTATAAAAGGGCCAAAATGCTAGGAAAATGTCAAGATAAACACTTGACCATGACCAAAGTAATAACCATTATGCAATGTTTATGAAATAAAAGTGGAAAAAATACTTTGGTCAGCCAAAGATTAGGGTTTCATTGGGAAACCCAAAAAGAAACCTTAACCCTACCCATGGGCTCATTTTGCATTCATCTTCTCCTATAGACATGTTGTTGCATGTCACCAAGGGTTTGAGTATCTCTGCAATTTGGGTATTTTCTTGTACAGGTTGAACTGGGACAATGTTGGTAAGTTGTTCTCTTGCTAAAAATGCTAAGAATTTTTCATATCTTGCTATAGTTTTTGTTGTTTAACATCATTAGAAAACTTCAATATGGTGTGCAAGAGCTCCAAAATCATCATTTACTATGCCCAATAATATTCTTTATTTTCTATGTGGGGAAATTCTTCTATTTTTGTCTTCCACCATTGATTCTATGCCCTACTCCAAGAAAACCACAGTGTTGGTATTGATTTGTTGCTCTTTCCTTAAAGTTCCTACCATCCTTCCTTGTCGAATCCCTACAAAGCTCCATCCTCTTGTTTAAATCTACCCGCTCGTCACATCTCCTTGCTTATCCTCAAGACTGCCCTCCATTAACTGAACCTTTATGGCAATCTTCTTGCAAGACATATAACTTGCTTATGCATAAGAAAAAGACCGCCCTCTAACTCCGATTTGAATTTCTATCTTCATGCACAAAGGTTTCACTTTATTCTCACTATTTTTTGGCTTTATCTTGGTTGTGTTTAACTTGCAGTTTGGTCCTCATAGCATAAAGTCATCTCAAAGTTGATGAAACACTAACATCACTGTCACTGAACTGTACTTTTGTTAGGTTATCACTGAAATATTCATGCTCCTACCATTATGGTTTATTCAATGCTTGTCTTGACTGTCCCTTTTACCTAGTATTGCCCTTCTTTTCCACTATAGCATTTCTCATTATTTGATCTATAGGATTTACATGACTATCTTGTGAATATTAATTGTCTATTACAGTTCATGCCATTTTCTTGTAGAATGTCCTTTCTCACAAGGATACATAAGGTGTTGTTTGATATATTTCTTGATAGTGCCCTTGTCATGCTTAATTTGAAGACCATTGCCTTAATATTTTTCTCTCTACCCACATCTTAACATATTCCCTTACTATACAACCAATTGGACATTTGACAAATTTCCCTTTTTGTTCCCTTGAAACAATAATCAAACTTGTTCAAGTATTGTTCTAATTTCTTTCAATAGGGAGGTTGCCTTCATGAAAGTGACTTCATGACTCCTGCCATCTTTTGACTGTCATAATGCCTACTGTCCATACAATATTACATGCTCTTCAAAACACCATTATGCATTTCGTTTTAACTGTCCTCTATTCTTTGAGATATTCAAAATCTATCCTGACTATGCACTATATGCCTCCTATCTCACTTCCCTTAAGACTATGACATGGTCTTTATACTAAAAATTTATGATCATTCTCTGCATATTGTTGTCATGATAAGATTATACCTATACCTACACAGTCAAAAAATAAGTTAAGAAAACTAAGAAGCCCAAATCTTCTCATGATGATTAATGATCTTTACTTTTCTTGGATCTTCTTGATAACTATGTTCCAATCTTGAGACAACTTAACTCCCAACTGTCTAATTTGATGCATTTAAAGAGACAAGATGTATATCTGTTGGTTTAACATATAAGAGACCTAGAATCTCAAGCTCTAACATCACCTTTTTTGGACTCTTGCAAACAACCTTAGAGCTATCAACAAAGGAATTGAAGATGTAGCTAATCGACAATGGGGTTCGTCATTTGGGCAATGGCAGATCTCTTCTCTCTTACATGTCTTTTACTTTTATATGTACATCTTGTCTTTTATTGTATCTCATTCAGTTAGTCCCATGGCTTGTGTGGGAAACTTATAAGCATATTTCTTGTAATGAATTTAAACATCTACTTTATGCAAAAGTTTGTGTACTATTCCTTTTTTCTATAAATTAGCAATTGCAATAATGAAAGCTGAAAATTCATTTCATGGCACTGTTTGTATGATTATGAGTAAATTTATCATAATATTTTGTGTACCTTTCTATTTCTTCAAAGTAAAAATATCAATGTTGTCCTATCCTAACCTGATTGGGTTGAAAAGCACAATTAGGTAACAAGATCCCGAGCCTGAAAGTTGCTTACAAGTTGAAAAAGGAACAAAAAGTCCTCTAAACACATTAATTCCAACATCGAACATAGAACCTATGGAAGAAGAAAAGCAATAGATTGAAATGGTGTCGAAGTTATTGGAAGATGATTGGGTTTCCTTTGAGTTCACACCTTCGTTTATGGAAGATTACATAATCACAACAAAAGAAACTGAAAAAAAAAAACAACCAATGGTGATGTTAACACAAAATTCAGAAGAAAACTCACAAGCATCTACCTCATCTACTCTAGAAGAAGACACAAGCTATGTACAACAAATTTTGATGAGATAGATTATCAAAAACCACCAAATTTGAAAGAAATGGTGAAAATTTATGGAATGGGTTACGAACTTATGAAACAACTGGGTTATAGTGGAAAAGGATGTGGAAAGAAAGATCGAGGAATCCATGTTCCTATAGAGTCTAACACACAAGAAACAAAAACTGGTTTGGGATATTGTCCTTCTAAGATAATGCAAGCAAACAAAAGACCCTCGTTGAGCATCAAATCCATCATATGTAATCCTAAAACAACTCTCACCTAATTGAAGCATCTTGAATTGCTTGATACAACTTGTGAACCATCATGGGAATACTTTGAAGATGATTCAAAGCCTTGAAATAAATGTTATGAATTTATGACAAACCACCTACTCCTCCTAAAAAGAAACGGGTTACATGTGCTATGATTAGTGCTAAGCAAGAAGATGAAGAAAAGGGAAGTAATAAGATTGATAGGGAAAACGAAGAATACAACTCTACATTCTTGAAACAAGGTACACTTCCTTTGGGAGATACAATCAACATACCGATGGATATTAACAATAGGGAGAAATTGAATAAGATAGGAAAGTGCCTTGATGAAGATGAACAAGAAGACCATGAAACTTTACTTCATGGATTTCCTAAACTTTTTTCTTGGACTTATTCGAACATGCCGAGAATTGATGCTAAGATAGTGACACACAACATAGTGTCCTTGTCAAAAATGTTAAACCAGTTAGACAAAAGATACGAAAGATGAATCCTAATATAGCCTTATTGGTTAAGGTCGAGATTGAGAAACTTCTTGAGGCTGGATTTATATGCCCTATAGATTATTCTCCTTGGATCTTAAACATTGTTGTAGTCACGAAACCTAATAATCATATTTGGATGTGTACAGACTTTCATGATTTAAATAAATCATCTTTAAAAGATGATTTTCCCATCCCTAATATTGACATGATAGTGGAATCAACTATGAGACATGCTTTGTTGTCATTCATGGATGGATTTTTTGGATACAATCAAATCTTCATCAACCCTCAAGATCAATATAAAATAGCATTTACTATAGTTCGGGGAACATTTTGTTGGATAGTCATGCCTTTTGGATTGAAGAACATAGGCATGACATATCAACGAGCTATGAAATTGATATTTCATGATTACACACATAAGATCTTGGAAGATTATGTTGATGATATTTTAGCCAAATTTTTAAATTGACAAGACAATGTAAATATCCTTCGAAAGATCTTCAAGCGAATGTGATTATATAACATTAGATTGAATTCAAAAAAGTGTGTCTTTGGTGTAGATAGTGGAATTTTTTTGATTTTATAGTATCTATAACAGGCATTGAGTTGAACATGAAGGAAACTGATGTTATAGTTAACATGCCCCCTCTTAGAAACATTTCTAAATTACATACTTTACAAGGAAGAATTCAGGCTATCTGTCATTTTGTAGCACCCCTAGTAGACCGAACATTACCATTTACACATCTTCTTAAGAAAGAGGTTCAATTTAATTCAAATAAGGATTGTAAATAGGAATTTGAGAGTTTGATAGATTACCTCGCTACGCCGCTTGTTTTACAACCCACTATGCAAGACGAACTATTTATCTTGTATACATTAGCATCGGCTCTCACAAAAGGAAATTAGAGGACAAGCCTTAACCAACCAATTAGGTGATGCTCCTCCTCTAGTGTCACCTAATAATGATTCATTCCCTGATGATAATGTTGACAATTGAACCTAATACATGGGAGTTATACTTTGATAGCTCTAGGTGTAGAAAAAGCTTTGGCACGAGAATTATAATAATCTCACCTAAAGGGAAGCCTATACCCTTATCTTATTGCTTAAACTTCCTATGCACAAACAACATAGTAGAGCATGAGGTGTTAATTGTGATATTACACACTGGCTTAACTCTAGGAGCCTGAGACATACGGATATTTGGTGATTCACAATTAGTCATTAAGAAAATAAACATATCGTATCAAGAAAAACATGAAAAATTATCAAAAGATAAGGATCTCACAATGACTCTGTTAGAAATCTTTTATTCATTCACCATTGATAACATCCCATGTAAGGATAATCGACATTTGAATGCAATGGTGAGTGTGGATTCCCTTATATCTCCTCAAGATCCTTCAAAATATTTTACATTCATTGTCCATATAGTTATGAAACCATCAATAGAAGATAAAATTGAAGAAGCATTATCAACCACCGTGGAAAACTCTAATGAATGGTATGCACTAATATTTAATTATTTAAAAGACAGTACCTTTCCAAAGCTAACAACTAAGAATATTCAAGCCCGCCTTCAAAAAATTGTGTCTAGATACATAATCCTTGCTGACATGTTGTATAGAAGGTCCTTTGATGGTATTTTGCTTATATTTCTTAAACAATCTGAAATCCCCATAGCCCTTGCGGAAGCTCATGCAAGTGCTTGTGGTGGCCATTTTGGAGGAAGATCATTAGTTCAAAAGTTAATCTGTATAGGATATTATTGGAGGAACATGGAACAAGATTGCTTCGAATACATTAAGAAATGTCACAAATGTCAAGAGCATAGCAATTTGATTCATGCTCGTACCTCTAAACTTCATACTCAAATACCTATTTGGCCATTTTTGGTATGGGGTTTAATCTTATTGGAAAAATATCACCACCTTCCTCCGTTGGACATACATTCAAAATTACCGCAATAGATTATTTCATAAAATGGGTAGAAGCTATTCCCCTTCATTCGAAAACCACTAATGTAATATGTCATTTCATAGTGGAACACATTATTGCTCACTTTGTACTTCCTTCCACGTTAATTTCAGACAATGGGACACCATTTAAGAATAATGACGTGAATAAATTCTTAGAGAAATTTAACATCCAACATCATTTTTCAACACCCTATTACCCACAATCTAATGGTCAAGCTAAATCAACTAATAAGACTCTTGAGAAAATATTAAGGAAAATAGTAAGAAAACATAATAAGGATTGGCACACACAACTGACATATGTGTTATGGGATTATCGTACTAGTATTAGAACACCAACCAAAAATACTCCTTATAACCTTGTTTATGGTTCCGAAGCAATAATGCCCTTGGAGTTAGAAAGTCCTTCATTGAGAATTTCTCTTCAAGGACTTATTGACAACAATACTTATAAGGAACAATGATTGCATTGGCTTGAAATGCTTGATGAATAGCACATTAATGCTCTTGAGCATCTCCAAGCTTACTCTAGAAGAATGCAATGTAGTTACAATGATAACATTATCCCTCAAACATTTACTAAAGGTGACTTGGTGTTATTTGAGAATCAACATAACGTCAATTCCGCCTTGACTAAAAAAGGAAAATTCAGCCCTAATTGGTTAGTACCTTACATAATTGATGAAAGTTATGGGTCTAGAGCATATACATTAATGGAAATGGATGGCACACATCTTAAAGAACCTATTAATGTCACACATTTTCACCGGTACTACGTCTAATATTCTTGAATAGTGTGAATGATTTGAAGAAATGATGTTAGAGTTAGTAGATGACATTCTATATTCCCTTGCATTGCTTTGTTCTTGACAAACAATCATTTGTGTGTCTTGAATACTAAAGTAATTATTTAAATTAATTTTTAGGTGATTACTATAGGTTTCATACTATTCAAGTTCATCTTGTATGTTGTGTTAGATTAGATCCTTATATACATTTAATGCTCTTTAATTAGACCATAGGTGCATTTAATTTAGCATAACATACTTAATAATAATATTGCATCTAAAAGAAACTAGAATAGTTTTAATTAGATCACATAAAACATGTTAGATCAAGGAGACATTTATTAAATAGTCTTACAAAGATTACTTGATAAATCACATTGCCATCTAAATTCAAAGACATAAGCATAATCAACCAAATGTAAATGAACACACACACACACACAAACACACACATATATATATATCACAAAGTTTTAAAGTACATGTCATCAAGTATACAATGCTAGTGTGGCATGTGACTACTAGATCCCTCGAGACTTGGTGATTGCATCCGTTGAGAAATGGTCCATTGAGAGATGGTAATATATGATCATGACCTAATAAGAGAATCTAATGCATACTGTAGGCCCTCTACTCGTCCAATGGTTGTGGTATCCTATCCAATTGCCTTCAGGCGCTCTCACTTTATGCAATCTCTATCTTCCTATAGCTTTCCTACCTCTGCATGAAGTCCCTCAACCTCCGCTAGATCTCGAGATAACCGAAGCTCCTCATATGTAGCCTAGACTCAATCAATGTTCCTAGTAGCACCCTTGTATGCCACTCACAATCTAACATAAGGCTTGAACAACTCTGGGTGCTTCTCCATGATAGGTGGGGACACATAGTCTCTATTGATAGCCTAACATAAGACTGGAGGAGGCACTATCTCTACAACTACCTGTCGGTAGAGATCATGTAACTCTCTCACAGACCCTGTACGATAGAAATCATAAAGCTAATCAATACGCATCATGACCTATATATATAAATAAAAAGTGTAAAAATAAGCATAATCATGAAAGCATAAGTATAAGTATAAATAAAATTTCATCACCTAGATCTTCAAACATGTGTGTAAAGAAAGCCTCATCTTATGTGGGAGGCATGGAGGATGTGCTAGCCTCTCCATGCTCATAAGTGTTGGTGTGTGCTGCAATTGCTAACTGTGATTTAGTAACACGAGTGGGAGATGGATCCCTCCACTCATGGCCAATTGGACCCTCATCCTCTCCATCATCAACCTCGCTCATCAACTAGTCCTCCTCCTCCTCCTCCTCTCCCTCATAGTATGATTCTACCTCCTCATCGTATTCCTCCCCTATCTCATCCAAAAATAGATCTGAAGCCCTCAGCCCTATATCCTCACTTGCATCATCCTCCTCATCTCTCTAATCTGGAAGTGGTCTTGCAAATCCTATAGGCTAATCCATAGTAAATATAGGAGTTGGTCATGTTGCTACCCACCACTCCTCGTATGCATCTATCGCACTAACGTCATCAACGTCAAAGACTGGGGGCATGTCTAGATCTGAGTCCACTTATTCATTGGATCTAACGTCATCCACTGTCAATTTTCTTGTATCTCCTGTCCTTTGAGCACTCTACACTGATCACATGTAAAAGGGTTGTGCTATTGGTGATACCTGTATTTGCTTGAATTTCCACATAACACGATCGCAGTAGAATGGTCTTACTACATAATCATGCCTCCCTAGTAGAAACTTTTCCCTCTTCATCCTCCTCAACTGATGGCTCTCATCCGACCACTATGGTATTAGCTAATAAGGCCTCTAAAGGATCTCCTCTTCATCTAGTCAATCAAATCAGACTCTCCAGAAATGCAAGTCTCCATACTGCCACACCCATCTCAGTGGATAATTGAATGCACATTGATATCCGAGGGTTCATATAGAAAGGAAACCTATTGGTCTAGTGCATGTGATGTGCTCGAGGCACCACACCTGTAGAAGCATACAATGTGCCATGCTCTTGACCTCATGATATGTAAATCATCCTAAATCATAATACAGATGTGCAAGCATGCTATGACCCCGTGCATAAACGGTCCTATGGTGCTCCATCTCCCATTTCATATGAACTATTCCTCCATCTAGGTGTGCTCCCTGACCATCTGGTACTAGTACTAGTGCTACGATGAACATCAGAATACATCTCAACAATGGCAATTGTACATAGAGCAACCATTGTAGCTCGATGCATGGGCCCATGATCTCCTCTCAAACTGGTCCTCCAAGGAAGTACCCTATGTCTACCCTCATTTTCCCATTTGAATGATCCTCTGAGAAATGGACTCTCTCACCTTGAATAGGAACTCAGAGGATGTGATGCACATCATCTAGAGTGATTGTCATATCACCTATCAGTAGACAAAATGTGCAAGTGTCTATGTCCCCTCTCTCTGCTAATGCTATGAGCATGGCATCATGGTACCTCATGGGAGGCATGAGGTCGCATGAGGTATGCCCAATATATACCTATGGCCTATAAAATTTTGGTATCTGCCTCTGATAGTGTCGTGATGAGGTCTCATAAGCAATATAATAACTTGTTGCCGAGACACTGTTGTGATAATGGAGGAATCTAACAAAAAAAAATATATATATATCCTATAAGCATTCTAAAATCTAAAATATTTACATCAATAGTCAAAAAGTGTGCTAAAGTTGCTCAAGGGCACTTTTCTAAGGGTCCTAGACACTTTATTCCCTATTTGGAACACTTTGCAAAGAAATGGTGCACTTTGCGAAAAAGTGGGACACTTCGCAAAATAGTGGGACACTGTGAAAAAAAGGGGACACTTTGTGAAAAAAAAGGGATGCTTTGCCACTTTTTCTTCCGAGGTACTAAATCTATCTAGAAATGTGTAAAAACAAAGCTAAGATACAAAATAATTCACTCACCTGATGTTGAAGGTCGCCTTGCACTACCTCCTCACGTAGGCTATTGAGTCTCAAGGGTACGCACTCTCGAACGCTCAAAATTTTCACTCACTCTCCAACAAAGTCAAGCTGCAAGAAGGTAAAAGACAAAATGATTAAAAATTGCTTCACTTTTACTCTTATATATCCCCCCTATTTGATGACAGTTGTGGTACAAGTGTTGTCACTCCATCTTAGTCTCTGGAGAATATTCATAATCAGTTTCTAGTGGTACCTTGTTTGTCACCTTCTGTTGTGATTGGGCATGTTCTTGATTGGTTCGTGGCATCATCTTCCAAGGTCATGGAAAAACATGAGCAAATTTCAGAGATATTTTCATCCTACATTTGGATTTCACTTGTTGATTCCTATCCAGAATGAGAAGCATACCTGCATTTGTATTTGTTTTTGTTCCTTCCAAAAGGGAGACAAGTTGTTTGTCGACACTAGATCATGTTTTGTTTTCAAGCACTTACCATTTTTGCAGGTGATTACACATTATGGGGGGGCTATATAGTCTCTCTCTTTCCCTCTTATGGGGGGGCCATTGATTGTATATATATGATGTATGTAGTCCTTGGGGGCTATGATTGATTCCTCCATCCACACATCATTTTTGTTTTCTTTTCTCTATTTTGGAGAGGGGTTTTTTCCCATAGGTTTTTTCTCCTATTGTGAGAGATTTCATTTTTGCATTGTAAATGGGTACCTAACATGGTTGTGTATCTGAGACCCATATTACATCTTTATTTTTGCATAATAATTCTCCCTAAGTTGCACTTAAGGGGGGGTGTTAGAGTAAATGGTTTTAACCATTTACCCACTTAAGTTTAACTTAGGCATAATAATGCATTTATTAATCTAGGTGGTTTATTCTCATGTGGGTAGTTTTCTTACTCGTCAGCATTTTCATGGCTTTAAAAGCTTGTAACATTATGTAATTTATTCATCTCATATTTAATTTTCTCTCTAGTGAAGTAGCATAGTGCTCCTCTCTATCTCGTGAAGGTGATTTGTTGTAGTTGGTGATCTTGGGCTCACACCAACATAAATGTTAAAATTAGGTCTTTAGCATATTAGGGTTAAAAGTGCTTTTCATTCAACGTAGCATACTGTGGGCTAAAGGACTTGGTTTTTTATGTCATTTGTTGCGTTGGATTTGTGATTCCACTCTATTTCTCATCAAATGCCTATCATTATGTGGTATGGTACTTGGAAATTCCCTATGATATGGCTTATGCAATTCAATGTGGTTAGACTGCTACCTTGATTCCACCTCTGTAAACCAAGAAAAATCAAGGGGGGCATACATTTACCCTTGAATTTGATTTTGTGAAGAAGTTAGATAAGAGGATTTTTGAACAACTAACAAATCAATTTTGTAGGATGTGGTTCCTAACATTGTGGTTTTGCAGATAGCTACAATGGGGGCTTCATTCTCCTGTATTGTGAATGAATCTATATGAGTATCCTTTTATAAAATGAAGTTTACTATTCAAATTCCTTTAGCTTGCATATGCACGTAGAGTCATATGGGTGCTAAAGTGGGGGCTAAATGTAGTGTAGAAAATTGTACTCCCTTCTTGGATATGGTACAATTTCACACTTATCTTGGACCTATTTTAGTAACCTTGCATTTATAACCCTTTTAAATCAACATTAATAGACCCTAAGACCCTTATTTCGGATCTCAAGGATTATTTCAACTAAAATCCTAACAAAATCAACAAAAGCATTAAAATTTCTAACAACCTATCATTGGACCACCCCAAAAAACTAGGGTGGGACTCATATGCCACCTTGGGCATATGAGTTCCCCTAGGTGGGAGCCATATGCCACCTTGGGCGTATGAGTCCCCCTGCATGGGACCCATATGCAACAAGTGGTGTATGAGTCTCATGTGGCCCCTTTTTAGGGTTCGAGTGAGAAATTCAATTTTTTAATTCAAATTTTTGGTTGATGTTGGAATTTGATATCTAAATAAAGGCAAATTAGGTAAAGTGCCTATATAAACAATCTTAAAGGTCATTATTTTCATCTATAAAAAGCATTTCAAGATCTAAGCATTCACAAGCATTTACAAGCACTCAAGCATTCTTTCACAAGAGCATTCAAGAGCAAGTAGCAAGCAAATTTGAGGTCTTGGAACAACATTATAGTGTTTTTGTAGGTCTTCAAGCTCACTTACATTCAATATCTAGCATTGTAAAATATTGATGATAGTTGCCTATGGTGAATCATGATGGATTCTAGGTTGGGGAGATGCAACTAGCCATCAAGCCAAGCCTAATGACTTATTTCCTAAGTGATTCCATGCTCCATTATCATTATAATTTCATCCTAAAGGAAGGAACATGCATTATTATGGGTTATTAGGATGATTAGAGATCTCCCTAAGTGAGTCATCATCTTCATGCTTCATTCATGCATCTCATTCTAGCATATTAAAATAAGATTGCATTGCATTTCAGATTTCCTAATCTTAGATACACTTAAGATTAGGGTTTGGATTCACATTTACTTTCAAGATCCATTGTTCTTATTAAGGTTTAATTATCCAACTAGGGTTTTGACCAAGGAAAACCCCCCATAATCAAATCAACACTATATTATGTTTTGCAAGTCTTTTTTATAGATTCAAATCCAAAAATCACATTAGGGAAGAAAGAGTAGAGATTGAAAAGCAAATTCAAACTTTGAGTTTCTTAAAAAGCAGAATGGAACTGATACACCACTTGTGGCATATGATTCCTAGTACAATGATTTTTCTAGATCTCAAGAGTTCTAACTTGTCACTATCAGATTTTTGTTCCTGCCTAGAAACCCTAATCTGGGACTAAATCGCCCAACCTGACATATGAGTTCCAATGTGCATTAAATTCAACATTTTCAGCAATTCAGGCCTTATTATGAGTTTTTACAATTTTCCAGGTGCACCTCTATACTTTTCCAGTTTACTATTTTGATTTGCATTCATTTCTAGGTCATTCATTTGAGTTTTACATAGCATTAGGTTTTTTCATTAGATCTTGCATTCACTAGTCTTTCCAAGCCCTAGCTTGGCGGTGAACCCCTTTTTAGTCTCTAAACATACCCTAGGACAACCTTTTAGTAGATCTCTTTCATCCATTCGATCCTTGGATTGAGATCTCTAAGGGTTTCCTTGAGTGAAACTAGGTGAAATAGGTCCCCTACCCCTTGTGTTTCATCTCCTAAAAGATAGATCACCCCTATTTTCGTATTTTCAGGGGGAAATTCTATAATATGGACAAATGGCTTCATGGAAATTGGAGAAAAAAAATGGCATTAAAATTAGAGAAAAGTACTCATTAATTTGATTTTCCTATTTTTTATTTATTGGATAATTTATTTTTATTTTTTGAGATAATTATTAGATCTAATTTAGTTTAATTATGCTTGAATGCTTGCATTTATTTACCATAGATAATTAATATAAAAAAAATATTTTATTTACATTTTAGTCAACTTTATCTTAAACCCTCTAGGGTTTATCTTTTCTTTTATTAGGGTTTTAGATATCTTTTTTTCTCATTGATATATCTGCATTTTTAATCTAATTATGGTTGGATTCTTACCCATTATTTTTGCGTGATTGATTTATTTGTAGATTATGGTTTGGGCCTTTATTGTATGATTTATCTGTAAACACTACACACCCTCATTATTTGTGCATCATTATTACATTTTTTATCATACATTCTCATAATACATTATCCTTAGTATCTGTGCATGCATTTCTTACCATGTTTGATATTATTGTATTCTTTTCTTCTTTGAATCCCCTCATATGATATGATTTCATGTCTTTTAATCATATTGAGGTTGATGTATCCTTTATGGAGTTATTATTTCATCATGCTTGAGATATCTTTTCCTTCATAGAGTTTTCTATTTCTTATCCTTTTATTTTGAATATCCTCAGTTCACTAGTCTATGCACTTCATCTAAATTATCACTTATTTATTGTTAGTGGTAGTTTTATCCATAAGAATTATGATGTTTTACCTTGTATTAATTTTTATTCATATCGTTTGATTCATGATGATTAGGTATGTAAGGTCACCACTCTCCCACAGGATCATAACTTTCCTCAAAAGGCTAGATAGCATAAAAATATTTGTAAAAGTGTTGATCCTATTTGCATGAAGGATGAAATTATGATAGACTAGTATTCAAGTTTAAAATTGATGGATATTTCATGTTATGATTGATAGTGATTATTTTTTATGTTCTATTTTCCAATGTTTATGTATTTTTTATAAGTTTCTTGTACATATTAATCTAGAACATGTCAAGATGATATTTTCTAATTGGTTGATTAAATTAGTTTATTTTACTTTCTATGAAATTCACATGAGTATTTGAAGTGATGAGTTGATCTTTAATGATTCTTTAAGAATTTAAGATAATTTACAAGTTGATTCAAATGAATTTAGTTACTATGCTTATAAATTATGTTCTTAGTGAATTGCAATATTGTCAAATGTGATTGCAATGACCATTTGAATTATGTAATGAATATTCTTCAATGGTCATGGTCCAAATGTATAATGCTAATTCATGTTTTTAATGATTTAAAAAATATTTTTTATTGAAAAATGAAATGTTTCTATGATGATCAATGGGATGATAGATAAGAAATGTGTAATTAATTTTTTATGAAATGTGAATGCATTAGAATACTTGGTTAGAAATGTATAGTTGATATATATAGTTTTTTTTTTGTTACTTATTGATGCTTCAACCATGATAATTATATATAACAAACTAATATCTTTGTCTAAGTGTGCAAGTGAAATGCTAATGGGAATCGAGGTCACCAAATTTGTGTTCTACCAGTTAAGCTGATCTTAGTTCATTTGGAGGAAATAAGGTCATGTGCAGTATGTGCAATATTGTGATGTGAATATGTTTGTAATATGAATTTAATATGCTTTATGGTGTGAATTTATTTGGTTGTGAGAAAATATGTATAGAATTTTGGTCTTTTGAAAGATGTTTTTATCGAAATTCTTTTCTAGTGAGTTTAAAAGGGTTTTTAAGTGGGTAAATTAAGTCTTTTTAATTAATTTAAGTCCCTAAGAAATTAAAAATTGAGGTTGTTTTATTAGGAGCTTTTAAATGGGTTTGAGTGAGTATTTTTATTCATTTTGGTTAATTTTTAAATACATCTAAGTGTTAGTACTATGGTCAGTGATTATTTTGAAGTGTAGGAAGTTTTCTTTTAATTAATTTTTAACCTCCTAAAACCACTGTTTAAAAAGTGATAAAATTTGAACGTAGTTTGAAAGTGGTTGGGAGAGGTGGCATCATCTCATCTCTTCCTAAAAATTAGTTTTGATGTGGTTAATAAATAAGTTAATATCTATTGTGGAGATGTAAATTTTCATAAGATGCAGAAATTACCTCTCCTATTTATACATATCTCTTAAGGATGGGAAACACATTATTTAATTAGAGCTTCATTTTTAGTAATCATTTTTTTTAAGATGAGAGAAGGGAGAAGATAATTGGGAAAAAGGATTAAGAGGAGAGTAAAGACTTAAAGGAGTCTTCATAAAAAGGGTTTCATCAAGTGTGTTGGGAAAAGCTTTTTCAAGGTATGAGTTAATCCCTTACAGTACAATTTTGCATTTGAAAATAAAATTTACATGAGTGTATAGTAGTATTATTGTTAAATTTTGTTATGATTGTTCAAATTTATAAATTCATGAGAAAGTGATCTTGTCTTAATAAGTGAACTATGTTGCTTATGTTGGGTAGGTTATGTTGCAAATTTGTGTGTTATATTTGTATTTAGAATATGTTTTTGGGTAGGCTCTCTCTCTCTCTCTCAAGAGTAGAGGATCCTCCATGTAAAGGGCTTGAGAGGGTGTGGCTCCCATTTGGGAGGTCTTGGGTATAAGTACCCATTACTTGTGATTATGGGTATGAGTACCCCATAATAGTAACTTATAATTTAAGTAATGAAGAGGGGAATGTTGTAGAATTAAATATATGTTGGGAGAACATGGGAGAATTGGAGTATGTGCAAACATCTTATATTATGGAATTTATTTAAAGTTCTAATTAGGATTATACTAAGTTAATTCTTGTTTATATGAATTAAAATTTTAAATTTTGTCATAGAATGATTTAAGGTTTTGTGCTTCTTTATGACTCAAATTTATCCTAGTCAAACTCAAAGGATAATAATTTTGTGCTCATAGAAACCTTGTAACTTTTGGATGACATGAAAAGAATAAAACTTTAAAGTGTTATTCTCTTTATTTTCTTAGAGTATGTAATTTATGTTGATGATTTGTATTGTATGTTGAGTACATAATTTTATTTTTCTCAAAAACATATAAATTGAATATCATTGGTCAATGGATGGACTTTGTAATTGTATTTTATACTTGTCCATATATTGAAAATTCTAAAAAATGTAGTTGAATCCAATAATTGGAGTTCTTTCCTTCTCTTTGAAAGGAAAACAAAGTGTGGAAACACCTTCCAAATACTAATCTTCAGGAGAGAGATACATAAAATCTTTCAAAACTTGCAATTATAAAACATAAAGATGCACATACATGAATGGAAAAATAGACAATAAAGAATGATTACCATATTTTACATGGGAAAACCCTTATTGGAGAAAAACCAACACACCAAAGCAAGGATCTCTTGTATTATAGTAAAACAAATATTACATACAAGTTACAGATCTATGCTCTTTCAAGTGTTTTTCTGGAATGAAATTAGCAGCTCTTCATTACATTCACTCTGATCTTACAACTCTCTTCCAATCTGCTATGAAATTGCATACATACTTCTCAAGATTTATAGGAAAATTGTCATTCCAACTTCCATACCAACCACCGAATAGTCACAAACAAACTTAACTGTCTTTACCGCAATATCGCCAAGACCAACTTGAACAATTGTGGTATTGCACTTAACCTTCATTACTCTACTAGTTACCGTCATATCGCATGATATTGTTATACCACAGTCATCTCCAACTGACCATCGTGGGGTCATAGGTTACCGCTATACCACAGCCTACTGCCATACTGCAGACCCCCTCACCTAACTATCGTAGGGTTGTCGATTAGGACTCCTCCCACACTACCGCATGCCTCCTCATGAATTGTTGTAGGATGGTGAGATATCTTTCACTACCGCAGGCCTCATTCATCGAACTATTTATTGGTTGTCGAGGATCAGGGATCTTGCATAATCCATACGGCTTAGAGCTTAAGCAAGTATACCGACAACCATACCTCTAAATAATGAAGAATGAAGTCATTTTTTTGGGTCAGGGTTTGAGGTTTCTCAATACCTGATACTATAGAATTCACAAGTAAACCATACCATTGATACTATAGAATTCACAAGTAAACCATACCACTAATACATTTGACTGCAAAATACGATGAAACTGTCCAACGAAATATGTAAAATTCGATGTTCGTCGGGTGCTTATAAAATTTGGTGTGTAATTTCAAATTTTTGGAAAGTTTATCCCTGATGTTTGTTGAAATTTTGACGAACCTGGGGTTCGTCGAAATGTCGGCTATCAGTTTCGTCAAATTTTTGACAAACATGAAAAATTAAAAAAATCAAATTGTGGCCGACATAAAGAAAAGTGAGTTCGTGCCTGATTTATTGCGATAGTGTTTTGCTCTACTTGAGATAGTTTGTGGAGAACTAAGGACGATTTTCTTGGGAAAAATCAGAAAAAATTCAAGAAGATATCGCCAGGTTGAGGGTAGTCATTGTCTTTTTGCATAAGTTGTGAAGTCAGATTTGTAGTTCCAGGTTTGAAAATCATATTTTAAAGCAACATCTCATCAGATTTCATTTTTAGAGGTTAAAGGTTTTGAGAATTTCATGTCCAGATTTTGTTGTGTGGAATCACCATAAGATCACAACCAAGGAACAAATTCTTGTGACTGTAATTATGTGATCCATAACTCTATTGGTCATGTGGCACAGTTGTGCTATAACAAATACAGGATGCATTCATGTGTGACCCAAGTTTAATGTGGCTATGTTGTGATAGAAATGGAGGCACTCATATAATGCAGTTAATTCAAGGTTGTATAATGTAGGTGTCAATCATCATTGGGTGCATTTAGGTTGTCCAAGTTTAACAGATTAGGATATAATTATAGCATGATCGAAGAGTGATTACCTCTTGCTACAATAAAGAGCCTATAACTCTGGTTGATATGCAGAGTGGTTGTGTTATATCAATTATGTAGTGCATTCAAGCACAACCAATGTTTAATGGGCTATTCTAGAGAGTGATCAAAATTTTCTAAACCTTATGAATGTTACTTGACATATATTTGCATAATCTCAAATTCCTTCAGAGGCTTTTGAAGTATCAATGTATCCTATATAGGGTTTAGAATGATTTCTTTTAATTAAAAAAATAAGTAAATGATGTATTTCCCTGTAATTAGATAATGTGGAGATCTCCTAGATCTACCACAACACACTATCCTCTTTGGAACTGTATTCATTACTCTAGTTACTAGGTTTTTGCATGTGACATCTTTAATATCTTCATGACTGTGGCTTTTAAATAGATCTCAATCTTTGCTTTAATCCTTTTCATGGTAACCCTTGAGTTCCATAATCCACCTTCAATCTCTTCTAAGAACGATGTCTTAAGCTAGACTGCATAGTATGCATATAAAGCAAGTCCTTCATACCTGCCATTGTTCCAAACCACCACTCACTGCCTTACTTAAAATGTTGCCTCCATAAGCACAATAGCTGTTTTAAAATCATGGTTGCCAGTGATTGACCATTAAGGTCACCACTTTCATCATGAAGATACAATGAGATTTTTGTCTTAAAACTCAAGGCATTATGGAAGATAACATTGTGAATTGTTTGTTGTGTATGATTTGATTTTCTTGCACATTTACTGCTTTGTTAACTTCCTTTAAGACTGGGTATTGCACCCTCAGCTGCAATCTCAAACATCTCACTCACTATCACTTGAAGATTCCTTTCATGAGCATCCTTCTATAAAATCAAACTATGCCCTATAGACTGCCTACTTACTACAGGGGACTCATTATTTCATGGCATTGTAGTTCTTAAGATCCTTCAACCTTATTGACACTACTTCACAGTCCACAAGGTATTATTCACTATTCTCCCATCTTTGGTGAGTCTCAAAACACTTCTCAAACATGCAATCCACTACCTCCATTATACAATATTAATGGCTAAGAAGAAATATTGAACCTATGATTACCACTGTTACTTCATTTAGATAGTCATTCCCTGATTGCATTTGCCTTGTCTAACACTACCAAAAGCATTTGAAAAACCCTTAAGGTCAGCAAGGGGGTAAGGAAACTCACTATTAAAATCTCCACTTTACTATGCAAGGTTTGAGCTTTATTATCTTGTCAACGCTAGCTCGCTTTTGATCTGTGTCACATCTCAAGTGACTATCATTCTTCTTACCATAGATTGCATTTACAAATGTCACTAAGCTACATAGTGTGCTTGTTATTTGCTACAATCTTTAGATTGCAAGATTTTGCTATTACCTATAATGTCTCAATCTTTCTGGTATTGCAACCTCACTAATTCGAGTAGTTATTGTTTATGTTTCTACGGAGGCCTAGGGTTTGTACCCTAATCATGCTCTTACCAATGCTTCTATTGTTTTTTATTAGGGCTCTCTCAATGTTGAGGGCCCTAGGGATAAGCTCGTAATAAGAAGTGACACATTGCATCTTTAACTAAAAGGATAAATCCGTATTGACATTAGCAATGATGATTTCGACTTGTTGCTCATTAGGAATGGGTCACTTGCTCTTACTAGCTCGCTACCTCCATTGTTATAGGAATTTTGTGATCAAGTTCAATATTATGATTTTAGGAGTCTTAACGGTTGGAAATCATAGTAAAATCAGAATTTAATAAGTTTTGGAATTAGCATTGTAAAGCGTTTTTTGGGGTCATTAACTTCAGACTATCTTCTCTTTTGCAGGGGTGGTTGCATGCCAAATTTTTTTGGTGTAAAATATCAGAATTATTAGATTATGTTACCTGTCTATGAATAAAAATTATTGGAGTGTGAGTTTGATATTTTTTGAAGATCTAAATAGTCAAACTTGGTAAAGAAAAATCATGTCAGATAATATTAGTCCAGAACAAAATCAAGAGACACTTGATAGATTGTGGGCTAGGATTGAAAAGAAAGGGTGATGGGAAATGTTATTGTCCTTTGCAATAATTGCATGAAAGATCTATGATGACTTTAATCACAACAAATGAGAAACATTGTAGGAAGCATGGTCACCTTGAAGGCATGATTATTGTCCATTGGTAAGTTGTTCATTATATGTGCTTTGTTGATTGGAATTTGTAAATGTTTATATTGTTTTAAAATTATATATATATATATATATAATCACTTGATCATGATCATGGTTTATTTGTGTCTATCATTATTATAAAGGTGGGGTGCCCTAGGTGATGATATGGATTATCACGCCCTGAATGTGGTTTGCAAGGCATCTAACATGGAACCGTGGAATATCGAAGATGAAGTTAATGATCCTATGGAAGAAGATGATCATGTGTCGTAAAACATAGTTGGAAGATGATGGTACAACATATTGATCCATGCCACATTTAGTGGCAAGAGCTAATCATGATGATCATCAAGATGACTTTGATGATGTTCATGATTTTACCCAGACTTGACAAGGCATACGAGCCCCTTTATGAAGGCTCCAAACAACTCTTTTCTCTACTATATTGTTGATGTTGAACTTGAAGGTTATGAATAGTTTATCAAACATAACAATCTCACGGATGTTAAGGTATGTCATATATGTCATCTTTTTTCATCTATTTTAATTGTTGTTAGTTCATCACTAGTAAATAAAGGATGAAATATGTATCATTAATATTCTTTATATGAACAAATTATTTTTTGTTGTAGATTGATTGGTGAATTTTTGTTACCACCATCAAATATTTTACCTCACTCATACCGAAATTTATGTGCCATTATGAAAGATATTGGAATGAAGTATCAAGCAATAGATGCATGTCCCAATGATCATATTATATATCATAAACAACAAAAAATTGCAACAGAATGCCCAGAATGCCATATCAGTAGATATCAAACAGATCAACTAAGAAAAAAGCAGCCTCGCGAAGGTTCTTTTCGTTATATTCCCATTATTCCATGTATGCAACCCATTATTTAGGTGCTGTAAAGCTTAGTGCAATTGATGGATTACCATGCATGGAATAGAAGAGATGACATTCTTCAAATGCCCATGTGATGGTTCCGTGATTTAGGGACATGGAGGAAAAATACCACACTTTAAAGAAGAACCTCGTAATCTCGCTTATTGGGGAGTGCATCGATGTCAATCCATTTGGAGAGCTACGATCTATTTACTCAGTGTGGCCTATTTTTGTTATCAACAATAATATTCCTCCATGGATGTCAATAAAGAGGAAGCACATAATGTTGTCAATGATTGTTCCAGGTATTTGTTTACATCAATTTTCTTTAACGTAGTAGCATCTCATTTGTCTTATTTGTTGTATAATGACTTATATTTTTTTCATTCAATAGTCATGTACATTCATTTATATATATTGCAGTAAAATGGTTATAATAATTATGTAATGTTTATGTTCATCTCAACTAGGTAAGTACCAAGTTAAAAGATATGAATGTATATATCGAGCCTCTTATCGATGAGTTACTAGTTATGGATTAAGGCCACTATGTATGACATCTCCAAACCAATAGGACAAAGACAATTTCAATTCCATGTAATTCTTGTATGAACAATTCATGATGCGCCAAGGCTAACACATTTTTGTGGTATGTTATAATGTTCGACTGCACTTTAACAATATTTCATTTGATCTAAGTGAGATATCATGAATATTTTTAAAATAATCTATTCATTATATATAATTATAAAAATTGACATTTAATCCAATTATATATGATCTTACAGGTCTTCAAACAAAAGAAAATTTTGCATGTCCAATTTGTGGTCCAAAGATGAAATATCATCGTTCAACAAGTTTAGAAAAGCAGGTGTTTGATGAGTATATGCACTTCCTCCATAGAAATCATCATAAGTATCTAACTAACATCAAAAACATCTTTTCAATGGGAAAGAGGAGACTACATCAAAACCACGAAGAATGTCACCTCGCCTATGGAAGTTGGAATATAATAGAATTAATCGTCAAGGTTATACATCAGATCAAATTGTTTATCTATCATATATGATATGTTTTGAATTTGTATTTTTATATTGTGTTGTGTTTACTCATGTTGTAGTTGAAAATGATTGTTGTTGTTAATTTGTTTAACTTATATGCTTCATGAAGGTTGTCAAGGCATTAATGGTCGGCTTCCACAGGGACTGAAACATTATCCTAGACAATTTAGTAGCTTGCCCTACTATGAGCAGCTACAAATTGTGCATTTGTTTGATACAATGCATATCAGAAAGAATATAACAAAAACGTTATGGAAAATATTGGATGGAAGGCATGACAAAGAAAAAATTATCAAAATTTGTAGTGACATTCAGGAAGCCAATCATGCAATGAAAATGTCATTCAATTAAATAGCGATGGAGACCAAATTAATATAAGTGCCCTTCCTTGTTTATTAAGCAATGTTATAAAAGAAGTCATACAAAAAATTTGATTTCCCATAGGATTTGCTGCGAACATAAACAATATAATAACAAAGAAAGGTGAATTTGGGTCAGGGATGAAAACGATGATTGGCATACCTTCATTAAGGTAATTATCTTCTAGTATATTATATACACTTGTATAATGCATGTACCTTTCAGTGTATTGTGTTTACTAATTTTGGAAAAATAATGAAAAGATTATTTTATAATTGTTGCAATATGTTCTACCTCTATCTCTCCCAGAAAAAGTTGACAACAATGTCAAGCAAGTTATATATAATCTTGAAAATACATAAGGCAAGTAGCTTGTTCAATTCGCTGTATACATCTTATAATTTCCATTTGTTTTACTTGTTATGTGTAATATATATCAGATATTTTGTTGAATATCGCTAATATATTTGTGCCTTGAATCACTTGTAGATGGCTATCATCTAAAGAAATCCATAAAGAAGAGGATCAATTATTGAAGAGAAAAATTCTTTGTCTGAACATCGTGTGAAATGAAAAAGTGTATACCTTCAACATTTTTCAATGCACAAGAACACTACTTCATACACTAGGTTGAGGAGATTGAATTGTGTGGACTTGTACACACAAGGTCAATGTGGATGGTTGAGAGGCACTTGAAATTTTTGAAGGCTTTGGTTAGACAAAGAGCACATCTTGAGGGTTCTATGGTGGAGGGATATATGGTATACCAGACCATGGTGTACATTAGTGAATATCTTCCTAATTTTGTAGCAAAGATCCATGTAGATCGCATTTGGGATCCCAACTCCATTAACAAATTTGAAGGGGAGTACCTAATGGGGAAAGGTAGATTGAGGAAAGTGAGAGGTAATTATAAGATGGTCATGGAGATTAATTGGAATACATTTTACATATGGCTTTTATGTATATTGTACTTATTTAATTTTTAATCTTCAATATACATCAATTATACCAAGGTCAGATAATCGTGGTATTTAACTAATTATACATCGCTTGTGAATTTCAATTTATTTTGGTACGCTTGGTCGAGAGTGGGATGCACTACATTTGTACATTGCAAACAATCTTGATTTGATGATAGTATGGATTGAATGATGTCAACAATCCAGTCGCACATTAACATGGGAAGGTGTGGCTTCATTGGTTAAAGAAGCTCATCGTAATGGAGATTCCAATGTTACACAAAGGGAAATTGATTTAGCATATGGTTTAAGAGATAAATAGGTACGTATAAATATATTAATCACCTATATTATTTAATTATTTTCAAGTATATTGATGTATATATATCTTGAGATTGTTTTCTTTGCATACATTCAACCAAGAATAAATATGTTTATCAACTGACGATATTGCAATAATTTTTACATGTTTGACATATTGTAGTTGAAACACCACAAGGCTATGTGGTGCAATGGCTCTAAATTTCGAATCAAAATGTTTGATGACATGAAGAAAACTTGTGATTCTGGTATAACTGTAGTCTTTCAGGTGACTAATGTTTCATCTAGAAGTGACATACATCCAAAAGTCTCAAAAAATTGATACTATGGGATTTTGGATGATATACTTGAGTGTGACTTTAAGTCCTTCAGATTAATTTTTTTCGTCGTCCTATGGTACAAGCTACGATTGAATGAAAGACGATCCCCGAGAGAATTGTTATTGAAGATTTACCATGGTTAATACAAGGTTGATCGAAATGAAAGCTGGAAATGACTCTATGTTCTTCCAAGCCACGTGAGCGTGTATTTACCAGAGGTTCTAGGTAAACCGGTTGGTCATTTCGTTGTTAATACGATCTAAGAGGAAGGCCAGTAAAGTATAATGTGGTGGAAGAAGAAGATATCGAAGAACTAGAAGATAATGTAGATGATGATCATGATCAACAGTTAGTTGATGATGTCCCTAACAAAGATGTGGAAGAGGAGGAACTAGACGATGATGATGTGGAGTTACCGTTCATGAAGATGACATCCATGATGTTCATGAAGATGACATCCATGTGGATGATGAAATTATTGATATTGATATCAATGATGATGATATGACCAATCCTTACAATGTCAAATTTGGATCGGATGATACAGACAAAGAGTTGGATGAAGAAGAAGATCAATGACATTGAAATGTATAAGTTATGTGATTATATTATCTATTTGATATTAATTTCTTGATAGAATTATATTTGACTTATGTGGTTACTGTAATGTCCCCAATTTAGCCCTACGCTCTTCATTTGGATTTAGCCTATTTCTAGAAACTCGTAGGCTAAGCAGAAGCTCGAAACAAGGTTTCCAAATTTCTTGGAGGATGTTTTCATCTTTTTGCGGAGTCTTCTTTTGGAATTGTTGAACTTGGATTGTGGATTCCTTCTGGGTTTTCTGAGAGCTTCGCGTTGGTGGTTTCAGTTCGGCATTCTGAGCAATTACATGAATTTACTATTTTTAGTAAATTCTATTTTTAGCAATTGACTTGTTGACTCCTAATCAGTTGGCTCCACTTTGGCAGTCTGTTCAGACGGTATGGTTGAATTTGGCTTCTGATGCATTTCCATGGTGATATAAGATATTTTATATTATAATGTTATAATTTAACATTATAATTCCTTGTTCTAGCATCATGAATTAATATTGTCTTTAAAAGGGGGACATTGAAGGGTATTTTCACATGGAGGAAATATTTTAATATTTCTAAAGCCAAATATTGCTCAAGGAGTTTGGACGCCAACTTTGGGTGAGCCAAATATTTTATTTAAAAAGTGAAATTTATCTTCTTAAGCAAGTACGCCATCCTGAGGGTGAAGACAAAAGACAAGTCAATGACCTAAAAGAATCTTTGAGGTGGCACCCTTCTTGGAGGTTTCTAGAAAGCTCTTCTAAAGTTATAAATTGGAGCTCGGGGTCCTCATTTTGTTTATCTGATGAATTTGCAAAGTTATGTTGCCGGATTGGCTTTGGGATTGCTTCGAGGAATGAGTGCCTCCTAGCCTTGGCTCAAATTCTTGCTTGAAATACAACAACTAGTTGAGAGGTTTAGTTGTAGTTGGTTTCCTTTCATTGTAGTTGGTTCTTCTCACATTCTGTAGTTGAGTTATTGTATTTTCTATCAATTTTAGAGTTGTTGATTTGTATGGCTGTAGGTTGTTTTTACTCACAACTCAAAAAACAAAAATAATATTGTTCTGGGTACTATTCCAATCTATTTTCCTATGTAGGGTGACCATGTGTGCAAGTTTCCAGAATTTTATTTGAAGTCTATGAATTATCTAAAGTAAATCGCCCTTGCTTGCAGGCAATTTCACTTTGTAAGTGCTTTGGAAGTCGTGCAAAATAAATAGGGGTCTTTGTGAGAAGTTTTTGTGATCCATCTTCATTGTCATCATCATTAGAATGTTTTGCAACTGATTTCAAGTTAAATGAGTGAGTATTGAGAGAGATATGAGCATTTAAGTGAGTTCTGGAGTTGCTGATTTCACCATTTTAACTGCAGATCTGTCATATCAGACTTAGTAAAATTATTAATAGGGCTGGGATTGTTCGTCTTAGTCATATTAATCATTCTGGAGTAGCTCTACATTTCAGCAGTTTGATTATCACTATAATCCATCATGCTTGCAGGAGATATATTATATATTGTAAGGCTGTTAGTAGTACTAACCAACCAATATTCACATTTGTAAGCTCTTTATTATATTTCCCACATTTCGTGGAAGAGACTGATCCTTGCTCAGTCTATTGTATTTACTTTTTAGTTGCTCCGTCATATGATAGCACCTATTCATCTTGGATAGGAGTGCACATAGTTGGCGTTGAGCTCCATTTCCAGTATTGTATTTCATGTAATTGCTCCGCCATATGGTCGCCTCATTTCCATTCTGGAATTGGGTAGCACATACTTGGTGTCAAGTTCCCTTTCAGTACTTGTAGTGTAGAAGATCCTCTGACCAATGCTCACACCTTGCCCTCATCGGGATCCTGGTGTACATTCTGGTTAGAGTTGTTTCATGCATCGTTTTGGTTTAGCTGCTAACCTTAACGGGTGCATTGGTTTGTAAACTGTTATTGGAAAAATGAAAAAATTTGGCTCAGAATATTTCAGTGGTATCAGAGCCAAGATCATGCCATCCTGTGCCCAACAAAGTTCATTTGACATATGAGTGACAGAGATACCAGACACTACGTACAGAAAGAGATGACTACGAAGAAGTCACTACTTGAGTTAATGCATGAACTGTGTACGCTAATGAAGGATCCTGACATAAAATGGGGAGTCAGAAAGATTTATGCTAAGTCTGAAAGTCAGGATAGAAAGGTGCACATGCCACATCAGAATGATCGTGAGCTTGATGAAGATACCATGGCAAGTGAAGAGTTGAGTAGAACCCCATAATACTTCCCTTGACTTGCATGTAATAGGAAGTGATGAAGATTAGCTTGGTGAAAAGAACAGAACGACAGTCTTGAATCCTAATAAGGATTCAACCTATGAAGGTCTTGAAGCTAAGGGCTTCACTGAAGATTTTAGTAGTACTGTTGTATGGGATGAGTTTGCTGAAGAAGAGCAAGTAGAAGGAAATACTTATGGTCCCATTGAATCAGCCTATGAGCATTGCCAAAGTGATGAAGTTGGTAATGATTCCAACATGACTGTACCACCTCGTGTTGAAAAATTGGTGGTGGATAGTTTTACTCTTATTGCTGTCTCAACTCCCCAAGAAGTTCCACATGAGGAAATTAGCGACATACTTTCTCATGATGGTTCCATAAAAGATAATGAAGGTGAAGTTTTCGAAACAAGCAGCATCGAAGAATCTTCACTTCATTTCGGTGATGACATTGTTGGATTTGGGTTTGACCAGCAAACCAAACCATTGGAAGAAAATGTTTTTGAAGATATCAGCTTACAGAGATTCAGGATCTGACTTATTCATTGAGTCAATACTTCCAGTGAAGCATGAAAAACCTCTTCTTGTTGATCATCTCAGTCAACCCCTTGGCATTTGGGATCCAGGTGTGTGGCACCGAGGTATAACAAAGAACCTTTGTGGGATGAATTTCCCTTTGATCCTGATGAAGACCAAAATATTGTCTGCCTTGCAAGCTATGAGGAGGCCGAAGGAGAAGTTGTTTTTGATGAAGAAGATTACTCTGAAGAGCTCCATGGTGATCCCTTCAAGCTGATTGCAGCCACCAAGGAGGATGTTGTTACTTCCGAAACTTTCAAACCAGCATTCAATGATTGTTCGTTTGAGTCAGGGGCTGCCATAGCCTTTGATCAAGATGGCAGTGAGGTGGATGAAGAGCTTGAAGACCTTACGACTTTTGAAGAAGAAAGGTTCAATGTGGTTTTAGAACACAAGGCTGATCTACCAAGGAAAGAAGTTGATTGCAAGCTTGAGGATGAAGAAACTGTGGAGTATGTCCCTCTCCATGACACTGAACATTCTCCGTTAGTTGAGGATGAGAGACAAGAAGGTTGGAGCAGCTCTGAGGACAGCGATGTCACAAAACAAAGTTCTGATTTTGAAGAGCAGCCAACCAGCAATTCACCATCTTTGCATTCTTATGAGTGGGAAGGACAATTCAAGGTGTTTGTTGACAAGGAAGTGCAAGCTCTATCCCTGTTTGACCACACACATAGCTTGGTTGAAGAGCTTTACTGGAAGGCCCAACTTGAAGTGAGACAAAGAGGAGTGAAAGATGAAGTTGCTCTTTCCAATTTGCAACTTATCAGAAACTCTTTGGTAACCTTGAAGTCTGAGTACATGCACTTGATTGAAGATCGTGATCACGCCATTGAAGTTGCAAAGAAGACCATTTGTGCTTCTCAAGATAGAGAGAGGAAGTTCGATGAACTTTCTTTGGAGCTTGAATCAACAAAGGCTACATTAGAAGAAACTCAAATGGCATTAATGGAGGTAGGAAATCAGTTTGCTGATTTCAAAATTTTTGCGAAGCAAGTGAATACACATAGAGCCGAAGAAATCAAGCAAGTAATTGGTGAGCTTGATAGTTTTCGAGAGGAGTTTGACCTAGAAGGTCTTACAAGAAGGACTGAAGTTGCAAGTGCAGATTTGGATCAGCAAGATGGAAGGAATAACTTTCAAGTTTTTGACAATCCTCTCTTTGAAGAGGATGATGAGGAAAGTTATGATAATCCTCTCTATGAGATGGAGGATGAAACAGAGAATGAGACTAAGTATAGTTTCCAATGCTTGGATGCTTTGATATCACTCCATGAGGATGTGCCACGTTTGTTGGTTAGTAATGAATGCATAAGTGGGTTTGAGGATGGAGTCTCTACATGGAAAATGATGATTCGAGGAGATTTCAACATCTCCGACACCAAGGTGTTAACAAAGCAAGACTTGGTAGCTGCTGGTAACTTCATTACAGCAGCAAGGAGCAAAGATTTTAGTTTTGTTACTCATGAAATAGGGAAGAAAGATGGACCTGAACTTGGTGTTTGTATGCCTATCAATCCATCCCTTTGGTTGAATGATGTTTTGGCACTTATTAGACCATTGTTGGAGTTGGATTTGAGGTCATTTAATATTTCATGCTCCAATGTTGTTGAAACTTTCATGGATAGGCTTCAAGGATTCACTAGAGGAGGCATCAATCTCTTCTGTATGCACTTGATCCTTACTGGCACTTGGGGATGCATTGAGATTACCTTGCTATGGGTTGAAAATCATTTTCGGTTGGGTATCCGTGCTTGGGATCCTCAATTTGGCTTGATAGAGCGTATTACATTTGGAAAGGACTATTGGAGGAATAAGGATCAAATTTCCAGATTTGTTGATGTTGTTCGTTTCTTTGTTTGCCACTTGATGGGTTCGTTTGTTCATCAACAAATGGATTGGAGAATAATTTTGAGTATGGGTTGGAGAAATAAATAGTTGGTTGCTTTTGGCAGTGATCCTCAGCTAAGACAAGGGCAGATTTTGAGACACGAGTTTGCTGATTGGAGGCAGACCAGCCACCTTACTTGTGGAGTTACTCTTGTTTGGGAGAGTTTTTCCATCACTACTTCTCAAAGAGGTGGTAGTTTTCAGTTGGACATTGCTCTAGTTTGTTTTCCTACCACTTTGGAGGTGTCACCTTGTAGCTCGATGGTCATCTCACATGCTCACACTTGGGAATTTGAGTGGTGTTGTTGTTTTCCTTCGTGTAGGACTCTAGTATCAGATTGCACTATGTTGATCCCAGCCTTGATCAGCAGCAATTATTTGTTCCTTCACACCTTTCCTACTCTCCAAATTCATCTTATGATGGTTTGTGATGGAAACTTTGACAGTTTACTCTCAGTGTTGGTTCAGGACAGCGGACTCTCACATGCTTTGGTTCACCATTCTGAGGCTCTTGGAGTGGGAATTGTAAGAGTTTTTAGTAATCTTCATGGTTGCATCAGAATAATGCAGGGGAGGCATAGTAGACTCATGTGGAGTCATGAGTTAGAGTTTGATGAACTCTTGCAAATGATTGCTTCCCTCTTTGCAAGAAGTTTTGGAGAGGTCACATCTGCAATCATGGTTGTGTTAGATACCTTATGGAGGCATGTTGAGGATTACAATTTTGAGTTGAGTAGACTATCTTTTCCAATGCCTAGGTTTGTGATAGACAGTGGCATTGTTGATTTTGCTGACTCAGAGCATTTTGGCCATTATGGTTCCACTATTGTGATTAGAGTAGTGCAACATCAGCACGGTGGGTCCTCTTTCAGACGGATATGGGACCCTGGGATTGTACTTGGTTTGGTTTGGTGCAGTTTGAGTTTTTCTAGAGTTGTGGTGGCATTGCTTGAGGACAAGCAATTTTGGGAAGGGCGGACTGTAATGTCCCCAATTTAGCCCTACGCTCTTCATTTGGATTTAGCCTATTTCTGGAAACTCGTAGGCTAAGCAGAAGCTCGAATCAGGGTTTCCAAACTTCTTGGAGGATGTTTTCGTCTTTTTGCGGAGTCTTCTTTTGGAATTGTTGAACTTGGATTGCGGATTCCTTCTGGGTTTTCTGAGAGCTTCGCGTTGGTGGTTTCAGTTCGGCATTCTGAGCAATTACATGAATTTACTATTTTTAGTAAATTCTATTTTTAGCAGTTGACTTGTTGACTCCTAATCAGTTGGCTCCACTTTGGCAGTCTGTTCAGACGGTATGGTTGAATTTGGCTTCTGATGCATTTCCATGGTGATATAAGATATTTTATATTATAATGTTATAATTTAACATTATAATTCCTTGTTCTAGCATCATGAATTAATATTGTCTTTAAAAGGGGGACATTGAAGGGTATTTTCACATGGAGGAAATATTTTAATATTTCTAAAGCCAAATATTGCTCAAGGAGTTTGGACGCCAACTTTGGGTGAGCCAAATATTTTATTTAAAAAGTGAAATTTATCTTCTTAAGCAAGTACGCCATCCTGAGGGTGAAGACAAAAGACAAGTCAATGACCTAAAAGAATCTTTGAGGTGGCGCCCTTCTTGGAGGTTTCTAGAAAGCTCTTCTAAAGTTATAAATTGGAGCTCGGGGTCCTCATTTTGTTTATCTGATGAATTTGCAAAGTTATGCTGCCGGATTGGCTTTGGGATTGCTTCGAGGAATGTAAGCCTCCTAGCTTGGCTCTTCTTCTTGCTTGAAAGACAACAACTAGTTGAGAGGTTTAGTTGTAGTTGGTTTCCTTTCATTGTAGTTGGTTCTTCTCACATTCTGTAGTTGAGTTATTGTATTTTCTATCAATTTTAGAGTTGCTGATTTGTATGGCTGTAGGTTGTTTTTACTCACAACTCAAAAAACAAAAATAATATTGTTCTGGGTACTGTTCCAATCTATTTTCCTATGTAGGGTGACCATGTGTGCAAGTTTCCAGAATTTTATTTGAAGTCTATGAATTATCTAAAGTAAATCGCCCTTGCTTGCAGGCAATTTCACTTTGTAAGTGCTTTGGAAGTCGTGCAAAATAAATAGGGGTCTTTGTGAGAATTTTTGTGATCCATCTTCATTGTCATCATCATTAGAATGTTTTGCAACTGATTTCAAGTTAAATGAGTGAGTATTGAGAGAGATATGAGCATTTAAGTGAGTTCTGGAGTTGCTGATTTCACCATTTTAACTGCAGATCTGTCATATCAGACTTAGTAAAATTATTAATAGAGCTGGGATTGTTTGTCTTAGTCATATTAATCATTCTGGAGTAGCTCTACATTTCAGCAGTTTGATTATCACTATAATCCATCGTGCTTGCAGGAGATATATTATATTGTAAGGCTGTTAGTAGTACTAACCAGCCAATATTCACATTTGTAAGCTCTTTATTATATTTCCCACATTTCGTGGAAGAGACTGATCCTTGCTCAGTCTATTGTATTTACTTTTTAGTTGCTCCGTCATATGATAGCGCCTATTCATCTTGGATAGGAGTGCACATACTTGGCGTTGAGCTCCATTTCCAGTATTGTATTTCATGTAATTGCTCCATGTATAGTGCGCTCACATTCCCGTTACGAAATTAGATTGCCTTTTACATGCCGGTATGGGGTTCCCTTCGATTACTTGTAGTGTAGAAGATCCTCGACCAATGCTCACACCTTGTACTCTCATGGTGTATCACGGTGTACATTAAGTTAGAGTTGTTTCATGCATCGTTTTGGTTTAGCTGCTAACCTTAGGGTGCATTGGTTTATGTTGTTATTGGAAAAGCGAAAAAATTTGGCTCAGATATTTGGTTACATAATTAATTCATGATGTTTTTAATTTTTATGCCATTACATAATTAATTTAATGATGTACTTTTAATGTTTGAAAGGTCAAAAAATTAAAACATTTCAATAGTGATGTTAACAACCTTGAAATTAGTGTGTTTTATGTTTCATGTGATCATAAAAGATTAAAAATTCAGTTGTAGAGGTGGTTGTTCAGTGGTTGACATGTATGTTGGTTCTTTTTTGCAATGTAACCATGTTTGTCTTCTAATATACCTATGGAATTTCCAATTCCAATCGAAGGCAGCTCGAAGGACCTGGACCAACTGACGAGGAATTTAAAAGCCTCATACACTTCGGGCTCTACAAGACCTGGGAGGGTGATCCCTTAATATGTTTACAACCTCTGCACCATTATTATAAACACCATTAACAATAGCAGATGATCTCACTTAATAGCTCAACACAATGAGATAATATCAACTAGAATTGGCTATTCATAGACAATATCAACTATCTGGAGCGTGAGATAACTAAACACAATCCATTGTATAAGATAGTCAATGATTTACAATTTGTAGCAAGCTCTAGGCAAAGACAAACAAATACTGAACTACACGAATAATTACAACTTAGATCAGTGCCATATATCCATTGCAGGAGTCAAATTTATAAGCATCTAGAGGTTTATAACATATTTAATACAGCACATATAAGATCCCTGACAATATTGCATTACAATTTCATCAGTGTGCATTCTAACCCAGGACTACTTATCAAATCCTTATACAACACATATCCGCCTATAATCCCATTCAAGTATTTTGATTAATTCCTTGAATTAAAGCTAAAATAGAATCATACACACCACAACAGTGAGATGGATAAAACAACCCTTAGTTATTTCATTCAAAGTTTAGATATGCATGTAGAATGGAGAGACATGAGCTCGAATTTTCATTTCAACTCAAATGCTAGTATTGTTATGCAACATTAAATCTCTATGAACTCAAAACCCGTTACATAATGACTCAAAACCTAAATTGCATTTCTCTAAAACCATCGGACTTTACAATTCGCTTTGCAACTTCATCTAGACTTGACAAAAATTATCTAACTTGCTAACCCATACTTTTGGCCTTGAAATCGTTCTTATAGAAAATGAAGGAGAAAACAAGCACCGAGCCAGAAAGTACACATGTCACCAGTCAACTGGAGCACCTGGTGATATTCCAAAATTTGTTACAACAACCACCACCTTGAAAAATATTCTTGTTCAAAAATCGTTACAACAACAATCATCCTAGAGCATATTCTCGTTCATCATGTCGGCGGAGGAAGGTTGATGCAATAACAAAAAACCACGTGAAACCCACGCCAAGAAAGTCATCCATACAAAACTGGAAACCCTGTAACCGCAACATTTAATTTGCCACCTGTCGATAGCCCACTCTTTTTACTCATCATCATTCAAATACTTAGCCACCCACCTCTGGTATTCTTCGTCAGTTGGCCAGTCAAAATTAATCACCTCTTTTACCTTTGTACTACTAAGGAAAATACTTTACGCTACACGATTAGCATCTCTTTCAAAGATTCAAAAATGAGCGGTTACCAATAATCTTATCCATACAATTTACCAACAAAATCATAATCGAGTCATCACAAATTATTTTTAATTTGATTGTGATGACTTTACTTGCTCGATCTACCATTATTGGAGTGTTGATTCCCCCACAACAAAGCCAGGTTATGTCGGTAGCGGTGTGTTACCCCAATCATTGGGGACCTTTACCAATTCCCTAATCTTCCCTACTTAGATCATCGGTAAGGTGAAAACCTTGCAATGATTTAACTAATATATAAGTAGGCTTCAATGATTGGGGCCTATTATTTACATCAAACCTTGAGGCTTTATTCATAACATCTAGATTATTTTCCCTAGGGATCCAATTTTGAATTATTGGAATCACTATCCGCTGATCCCTATCAATATTATTTATTGCTTCAAATAGCAAAGAATACAAAGAATGTATAGAGGTCAGTTTATTATCCACTTTTTCATTTAAATGCTCCAAAACAAGATTAACAATTTCTTTTTCTTTTGAAAGAAAACTCTCCTCTTTTACCCTTAGTGATGTCTGTAATTGATCAATTTCCTGCATGAACTGCCTCTTTGTTGGATCAACAGAGCACTCTATTTGTTCATCAACTTGTTCTAGAGGAGGGGTAAGAGCAGGATTTTGAATGGGAGACCCTAGTGTAGAAACATTTGGAGAAGCAGGAGGCATTGACCCTACTGTGGGAGGTGATGTGCTGGTTCCTGGAGCATTGGATGTTTCCCTAATATGTCTATACTTGAACCTTTCTACTTCAGTTTGCAACTCAACATTCCTCTGTTGCATTTTATTATATTCTTCAATTAAAATGTTATACTTCTCCATTAGGCTCTTTCTTTCAGCCTCCTCCCTTTCAACAGTCTTTTGGGTCAACTTTTCCACATTCACAGTTAAACTAGTGGCTTTGGTTGTTGTAGTCTCTGAAGCCCTCTTTATTATTAATCCTCCTTTGAAATTTGGATTAATATCAACAATGTCTGGCTTTCTTCCTTGTGGAGCCAATGCCCAAATTGCCAAGGTCTCATATTCTTCACTGAAGGAAAAGTTTTGTAATGTTGTCTTAACTTCTTCCTCAGAATCTTGAAAATGATTCTTGGACTTCATAATGGTATTGAAAGCCACTGCATCTGCGATGTCCCATTCAGGAAAAATCAAAACACCAGCCTGATTCACTAGTTGTCTTCCTTCTTCAAGAGTGATGTTTTTGAACTCTTCCATTAGTTCAACTTTCACTTCTTCATCATTCTCTTGATCTAACCTGTCAAGCCTTAGTTCTCTTCTCTCCTTGCATTTATTTTGATATTCCTCAAATTTCATCCTCCATGCCAGTTGCAAGAATACATGAGTCTTTACCAATGCATTGTCATCTAAGAACTCCTTGCAAGCCTCCATTCTTGCATCCCGCACACTCTTACCCTTCATATCCAAATCAGATAGAACCAATTCAGCTGACCTAGGAGGGGACGACATACCAACCTGCATGTCTTAATCAGTAACAATAATTTCATTTGTGAGATCCTCAGGTAGGTGGTCAGTTCTTTGCCTCTTAGGGCTTGGCTCAGGTGGTGGTGATGGGGGACTGCACTCTGGTGAAGATTTTAATTCAATGATTTTGACAGCCCTAGGTACTTTGAATTTTGGGCCTGGTCGTGAAGGTGCCTTCATTATTTTCTTCCCTTGTCTTTCTACTTCTTCCTCATCACTGCCAGTATCCCTTTTCCTCCTATAGATGGGCTGCCTTTCTGTAGGCTGACATACTGGCCTTATTTCAATTGGCATATCACTTTGTCCTTGCATATCTAGACTTAGCCTTAAATTTATCTTTTTGGTTGTCAAGGTGTCCATTATCTCCTTGAAATTCTTCATTAAAAAATCAATTCTCTTGTGGTATGGAGTGAATTCCATCAATGGATCATACGTCGGATCCATTTCATGCACAATATTCAATAGCTTACTATAAGCTATCCACTTTCCCTTGTTCAATTCCTGTCTATTTAAATCAAATTCATTCCTGATCAGGTCCTCAGGGAAATTGAACTCATGTGCAAATTTTCCACATTTTATTCTTTGTCTAAAAAGAGCAAAGAAACCTTCAGGATCAT
>VDFB02256132.1:121277221-121360883 GCA_007258455.2 Sequoia sempervirens
AAATGTGGTCTCATGGTGATGGAATGCCATCCAATGCCATGACAAGCAAATTGCTATGGATTGTCATGGAATTCCATCACCACGCAGACCACATTTCTTTGAGGCATTTTTTGAAACAAATAATTTCCTTGTCTATGCTATTGCTTACTATTATGCTTTGATAGATTTTTTCCAAGCATCCATAGCTTGTTTGAAAGCACCTATTTTAGGCTTTTAGCCATAACAACAAGGCAGTGAACTGTTTGATAAAATGCTTTGGTAGACATGTATGAAAAATGTGGTAGCATAGACAACTGTCACCATCTAATATTTATGCAGTTGTAGTATGTTTTGTCCAATGTAATCAGAGATATGAATATAACCAACAAAAATCTATTTTCTATAATTCATGGATTGAACTTTGTATTTTATATGCTCTCAATGTCTATATGGTATGGAAATGCCATTAATTTTTTTTTAAAAAGTAGTATGCTATGTGTGATACTATCAAAAATGTAATTATATACTGATTACTCTTTCTTTTTACATAATCTAACGTATTTCAAACTTTTCATAGGCTGCCCGACACATCGAAGGCAGCAAAGGCAATACTAGAAAAGAACGGGCAACACAAACTTGGCTCTGGTGATTATATGAAATTAGCCGCACGAATTGTAAGTATCAATAAATGAAATATTGCATCCAAATTATAATAAATTGAAAACAATTTTGGTTTTATCACACCATAGAAGCAAAATTCACGATCTTCTGCAAAAATGTAGGGCTCTGAATTCAATAGAGTTCCCACAAAAAAGGACCGTAAGATTTCCTTCTAGCAAGGCTATGGAGCCATGGCTGAACTCCTAAGAGTCTTGACTGGGCAAACACAATCTTCCATTGCATCCGACATGCAGGTAAATAAACTAAATAAAGTTTATTTAAAATTGAATACTTGTGCAATCTATTCAATATTAATTTCCACCATAAAGTAATTACATGCCTATTTTTTTTAAACATTCAAGCAATGATAATACTACACATGACATTGGAATGCAGCTTGGTGAGGGTGGAGTAACGGTAGATGAAGGTCATGGTGTGCATCCCTACTTTAGAGCATGTAGAGTGATCAACGGTTGAGCATGATCGCTAGAGAAGATCAGGAATATGATGTGGCCCCATCAGGTAAAGAGGACCACTTTAAAGTTATTTTAAACATATTTAATTGCAATTGGTGTATTAATTAATGTAACCTTTCGTGTTTCAAATTTAGAGCATGTAGAACATGATCAACGTGTTGAGCATGATCATGCTAGAGAAGATCAGGAACATGATGTGGCCCTATCAGGTAAAGAGGACCACCCTCATGTTCTCTTAAACATATTTAATTTCAATTGGTGTATTAATTAATGTAACCTTTCGTGTTTCAACTGCAGATCAAGATTTAGAGGGTGTTCAATGTTGAGCACAAGTCTATAACAAAAGTTTAGGAGCATGATGTGGACCCATCAGGTAAAGAGAACCACTCTAATGTTCTTTTAATTAATGAAATACTTGTAACAATAATAATAAAACATATCAGTTTAACATTTCTTTCTTATTGCAGCAGATCCCCCTTGAAGCGATCGCCCACGCCATGAGCATAATGACTATACATTAAGATCACAAGCAGAGGGCAGCACAACTAAATGGGGACAAATATTGATTTAGAAAATGATACTCCACTTCAGCTTTATGTAGCTTCAAAAAGAAACCAAAAAAGTGATTGTAATCATATCATGACAACCATATTTTTTATAATATGTAAAACCGAAAGAATGAATATTATATGTTAATGAATGAATGTGAATATGTTAATTAATGAATGTTATATGTTAATGAATGAATGTTATATGTTATTAATGGATGAATCAATGATTAATGTTATATGATTGGGTATGGGGAATTGAGAGTGATGTGAGGGGGGGGGGGAAGGGCCAAATGAGCTTCCACTGTCACGTGGTTGGCCTTGTTAAGTAGAGAATATTAAACTATTCTCGAAACAAAGAGAATCTCAATAAGGTAATGCACTTTTTGATATAAGAAATGCATCGTTGGAAGCATCAAACCAAGATGCAATCTGTATGTATGATCAATCGTTAGTCTCCGCAATGGTACATTTCCACGAATATTTTTTTTTATAAAAAAATTGATGCTTCGTCGCAATTTCGACGACAACCACCGATGAAAACCACCGACGAATCAACAAAAAGGCTTGACGAAGTTGCTATAGTTGCGACAAATATTTCATTGTAACTCCCTGCCCATTTTGTCAAAATTTCGACGATCTTTCGGCGTTGCTACCACGCTACTCCTTGCCCATTTTGTCACAATTTCGACGATCTTTCGACATTGCTACCATGCTACTCCTTGCCCATTTCGTCGTACTTTCGGCAAACTTTTGGTGTTCTTCCGACCCTACTCCTTGCTAATTTCATCGCAAAGTCGACGAACTCTTGGTGTTGTTTTGACGCTACTACTTTCCTATTTCGTCGCACATTCGATGAACTTTTGGTGTTGTTTCGATGCTACTCCTTGCCCATTTCGTCAAAATGACGACGAACGTCTATTGTTGTTTCGATGCTACTGCTTGCCCATTTTGTTGAACTGGCGATGAACTTTTGGTGTAATTCGTCGGTGGATACACAAATTTTTCATCAATATTCTGATGAAATCCTGAGGTATTTCACGATGCCGTCGATCGATGATTCTTCGTCGTTATTTCGACGTTTAATTCGTCATCGGCCTTTCGACGAAAAAATAGCGACGAAAAGATTTTTGCCATTGTGTTGCTCTTCTGACAAAGATTTGTCAAATGACTGACGAACGGCTGTCGGAAAATGGTGTCAAATTCAGTAGTGTACGATGGAACTCCAAACTCCAATTGTCAAAACCCTTCAATTATTTTGTCTTTTTCAACTGCATTTGGTAAGCGATAAGTCTGAAGATTGATGCCCAATTACCTGCAAAACTTCTAAGTCTTTTACCATGGCATTTGGTAAGTGAAGAGCCTTAACGAGTAAGTGTAGAACCCCAATCCTAATACCTGCAAAACACAATAAACAAACACATTAAAATATCATATGCAAGTAAGAATTAAGATTTCCCATGAAATCCATTAACAATGCTCAAACTAGGAAATAAAATGAAGAACACAATAAACACAATAAGAAAGCAATGAAATTCTAATTAAACATGCCAACTCTTGATCCCATGGGGGAATTGGTGCCAATTTGATGTGAAAATTGGCCCTTTCCCAACTCCTTTGCAAGCCTTGTGATGATTTGATGAAGATTGATCCACTTGTTGATGATTGAAGTATGCTCCAAGATGAAAATCTACATAACCTAGCTAAGATTGGATAAAAATGGATGAGAATTGCTATGGATTTGAGTATAATAACTTTGCTCAAATTGTGGATGCAAAATACAAAGAGAAGAATTCTATAAATAGAAGAACAAGATGAAGGAATGAGCAAAATGGATGAATGTGGGATAATTCAACATCCAATGGGCAAGTGTCACTTGTCAAGATGTGAATGGAGGAAGCTTGAGCACATTTTGGAGAATGTGCAAAGAGGGGGGAGATTCAAATTCAAAAGATGGCTTGAAGGATGAGGTGAAAGGTGAAGTTAATGTCACATGGCTCAAGAAAAGGACTTGTAAGAGATGATAAATGCCATGGTTGGAGGACAAGACCTTTTGGGGGGAGATTTCAAATTTGAGGAATAATCCATCTTTGATGCCTTTTTTGAATGAAAATAGATGATTTATAAATCAATTAAATTGATTTTCATGTGCAAGTTGCAAAATCTAGAGAATTTGATGGATTAAGACTAAGATTAATCAGGATTTGATTACTTTAAAGGAGATTAGCTGATCTGACCATTTGATTTACATTTTTGGATTTAAATAAATCAAAATGAGAGGAATAATGATTTTAGACTTAATTAAATAAGATTTGATTTATTTAATTAAAGAGGATGGTGTTAGCTTCAAATAAAATAAAAAAATTATTTATTTAATTTAAATGAGATGATTTTAGAGATTAATTAAATAAAATAAATTATTTAATTAAAAGAGGGACTATAGGATTAATTAAACAAAGTGATTTATTTAATTAATAGGATATGATGACTTAATTAGATAAAAAAATGATTTATTTAATTAAGAGATGAAATGTGATGAATTTAATTAAATGATTAGTAGAGAGATGATTTAGAATGAACTAGTGTTAGTAAAATCAGGATCAGGTGCATGTACATTTTATGTGTCTACATTTTGCCCCTCTTTGAAGAAAAGTACTTGTTGCATTGGTTCAAAGAATAAACTATCTCGATCAAAAGGAAAAAATTCTTTTATTTTTTTGGATGCCCCACTATTGCCCCAACGAATGAAGAATTACGCTGGTATATTGCCCCCTCGAGAGATCGGGTGAAGAGGTTTGATTTGAGGGTTGATCTCTCAACAAAGAGGTTCAAGATTAGTTTAGCTCATATGTTTGATGTAGACATTCATCGGCCATGGGTAGCCTCATGCCTATTTTGATATATTACACACACTTGATCCTGATTTGTACCATGACAGTTACATTATTGATGATATAAATGAGATGATATGATGATGCATGGATAATATGGATGCACATGATATGATATGATGATGCATTTATGATTATGCAAATGGATGATAAATGTATGGTTTATGAGATGCTTAGAATAACCAATCTATATTATGCAATGATGGAATGCAATGCATGTGAGATGATCAATGTTTCTTATATGATATGATACGATATGAAAATGGTTTGTGGATGCAGGATGGATGCATTTAGTGATGATTTGTGATTAACTGTCATAGTACCATGTTAGCGCGAAGGGAAGTAAGAAGAAAATAAGATGATGACAAGAGACACCAACAAGCCAACTTTATTAGAGATGATGATGATGATGATTTGCTTACCAAGGAGTTAGGATTTTAAAAGGGCCAATTACCTTATGTTTGATAGTACATGTAGGCACGATGCAATAGAGTATAGAGAACTAGGATGGTGTTGCACCTAGTGCGATGGACTTTGAATTGACAAACAGATAGGAGTATTCTTGTTCACACTTGCCATACAAAAACCTTGATAGGATGCACCTAACAAAGAAAGTATTCACCAAGTTATATTATAAGAACGTCCAACAAGCACAACAGACAAAAAGATAATGATCGATGCCCCATTCCTTTCTCTCTAAATCAATTTGATTAGACATCATTGAGAGGTCATTGGAATGAGCACAATAATATAAATCAAAAAGAGAAGATTGAACACACAAACAAGTCAATGTTCCTCATACTGCTAACCAAAAGGAAATGTGTTTTTAAAAGATAAGAAACAAAAATATTTCCAATAGATAATGCCCATTGTAGGAATGGTACATCCTAGGAGATGTTAGTGGATGGAAGAATGTTATTTTGTTTATCCAAAGTGTTTTTCCAAAAGATAATGCCCATTGTAGGAAGGATGCATCCTAGGACATGTTAGTGGATGGTGGAAAGTTGATAGGTTGTTCAAAAAGGCTATTGATATAAGGTTCATTGACATGTTTGTGAATGATCAAGAGTTTGATTTTGCATTTAAAAGTTTGTTGTTTTGATTTTGATTTTGCATTTGAAGTTTTCTTTTGATTTTACGTTTAAAGCTTGCTTTTGCTGATTGTTGTGCTTTTTTCAATTTGTATTGCCAAAGGATGAAGGTGACGATTGTTTTATTGTGGGTGAAAGAGAAATGGGAAAGATGGATTTTTTCAAATATTTGGATGTTTTTGATCTTTTTGAAATGTTCTGAGGTTGTTTTTGGATTTTATGAGATTTTATGAATGTTTTTGGATTTTGTGTCTCGAGGCTGATCAAAGATTAGCCTTGGCTATGTTTAAGCTCAGAGACAACGTAGTTCAGATGACCAAGTTTTTGACTTTTTTTGGGATTTTTTTGAGTGTTTTTGGATTTTGACATGTTTTGAATGTTTTTGGATTTTTCACACAATTTTGACATTTTGGATATGGATGTGTGTGACGATATCAGTGCTCTATTTGGGATTTTGTTGAAAACCAAGCTAAGGTTGATTGCTCGGATTGATGGATTGATGATGATAACATTGTTGAGGATACACAACAATGCAAGGACAGTGTTAAGCAACACAAGGATTAGGATGGGTATCCCAAGATGATGAGAGATTGATGATGATAACATTGTTGAGGATACACAACAATGCAAGAATTGTGTTAAGCAACACAAGGATTGGGATGGGTATCTCAAGATGATGGATTGATTGGATTTGATTGATCATGATTGAAGCTTGATTTGGAACAAAATTTATTTGAATGATTTGATGTGATATTAAGGCACATGTTAGATGCAACTGATATTGATTTTTTGGATTGATGTTCGATGAAAGATAATGCTTGATAAGGAACATCTTCTCATCAAAATGTGCCATGGGCTAGTGATTTGGATTTTGGCTTACAAATGCTTTGACCAATTTGATTTTCCAATGTTTAGATCACCACATAAGTTGGAGGATAGAGATCAAGATTTATTCCCAAAGCAAGATGTAGATACCTGTCCCCAGTGTCTGGCAATGTATGGAATGCCATGAATGGATGCTTGGATAGATGTATGGATGGAGGGATATGGATTATCCTGTGGTAAGATAAGGTGTTCAAATGGAGTAATGCTCATTTGGATAGTGTTTCATGGATCAAATAACCTTGGGTAGGATAAGATCAATGAAAATGACCCAGGTCAAGATGTTTACCATAAGCAAGTGTAAAGTGTGCACCAAAATTTTTCAAGATTGAGATAACTTGGAAGATGGATGTAGATATATGAAAATGGATTGGATAAATGGTTCATGGATGAATGGATTTATTATGGCTAAGATAGATGGAATGTTGGATTTATTATGGATGGGATAAGATGCTTCCACCTGAACTAGTGCACGTAGATGCTCGATTCTACACATGATGCCTATTTTCCAGGTTTTCATCATTGTACTTGACCAAAGTGCCACCATAGTGGTTTTCACTACAAGACGATTTTTTTCTTTACTGTTTTCAATCCTTTTTCTATTTTTTTTGTTTTGTATTTTTTTTGCATTTTTGCATTTTTTTGAAATATTTTAAGCTCATACTGAATCACCTTACAGTGTTGATGTAGATTATTTTTTCATAATGTTCCATTGATATCCTACTTGAAGAAGCCACTTTGCCAAGATACATGCACTTGAATGAAACTTTTGAGATTCCTAATCTGCTTTATTGATATTGGAGTTAACTCTGTCTTGGTGCGCACATCGCGATAGAGTGCCTTTTGAATCCTCATGATGAAGGGTTGTTGCCAATACATGGTCAATGTGAGAATTGGATATCATGTGTGGAGGTGTGGATGGAGTGTGTTTAGGGATAAAAGATGGATTGGTTGACAGTTTGGAATTTTTGACCCTCCAAACTTGGGAAGATGAGCAATGATAGGTGGCTACGAAAGTGTATGTGGAACTAGGACCAATTGCTTGATATACTTTGTACGTCGCTTGAGAAGCCTTATTTTTCTTTTGTGGACATATTTTATGGATACTTTTTCATTTTTTATTTTTCCCCATAGTTTCTTTGACTAATGGAGTTTGATAGGGATAATATTTCTTTGTATTCTTTGGTATCTATGTGTATTTGATTTGTCCATTATTTTTCCTCACTTCTTTTTCTTTGATAACGTTCTTTGTGTTTTGATTCAAATATTCCTTTTGATGTTGGTCCCAATTCGTGGATGGGGTGCTAGGTGGATGAAGATTCATGACGTGACTAGTTGTAGCATTGGCATCAGTTTCATCATAAGGACTCTTCGTGCTCCCTATGTTGATGTTTGCTTGAGACATAGTTTCCCCCAGTATGGTGGTAGTAGCACCTTCATGCTTTGACTCTTCCTATTCTGAGAACTCTTGTTTAGAATGCATTCTCTAATAAATGACCAATATAGATGATGTTATTGGAATATTTTGTTCTGCTAACTTTGGAATAGCCTATTATGTCTAACTTGCTTCATTGAGTGGATAATGCTGGATATCCTCATACATGATGTCCTTAGTCTAAATTTGGGATATATATGATCCTAATGTTGACAATTCAGTTTGACTGTAGGAATCAATAACTTGCTCTTTTTGTGTAATAATGTCAGGAGTAAAGGAATCCTGTTTTGAATGAAGATCATCTACGTGTCCATCCACAAAAAGAATCTCATGGGTAGATGGAGGAGTAAGTGCTATGTGGATATGATCATCTTGTATAGATAGGAGAGTATCCATTAGACCATTGTAGTAGCTTGGAGATACAAATTCTTGATCTTGAATGATTTCATAATTGCTTTCGGCTTGCTTTGGATCAAGTTCTTGACATGGGTTCATTTCAAATGGTGGATTGCTTACAAAGGGCTCATGGATATCTTCTTAGGAAGTGGCTCAATATCCTCTTGATCTTTGAGCGAATTTGGATCAGGTGTTGAGTTGAAGATTCCTTCAATATCGGAAATCATGAGGTCAAAGGATGTCAATATGTCTTGGAAAGGACCATTGCTAGACTTTGGTGAGAGATGTTGATCATGTTTTAGAATAAATTTTTGAGATATTTCCTTTAACTCATTAGGTGATGTAGAGACATTTTCAACATGATCATTGGTCACTGGATCATTGATTATAGGATCAAATAATGTTAACACTCCTTAAAATAGATCATTGTTAGATATTGTTGATGGATTCTTATCATGATAAAAAAGTGACTCTTGATGTATGTTGATTTGATATTCGGATGAGGTAGAAACATCTTCCATGTGTTCATTGATGGATAGGTCTTGATCATGTGATCATTGACTTGGATCGATACATGGAGTTGTTAACATTTTGTTGGGATTTTGAACAACATTTTCTTGTTGGGCTTGTTGTTGGGCTTGGTATTGGGCTTGAGCTTGTGCTTGCGCTTGAACCTGGGCTTGTGCTTGTTGGGCTTGTAGTGTGGCTTGGGAAACTTGAGCAGCCTGTGTAGGTTGCTGAGCAGCTAGTTGTGTAGCTTGTTAGTTTTGGTTTTGTTGGAGTGTCTTTTGATAAGAAGCCTGCTAAGCGGCCTGCAATGCAATGTTGTATTGGTTTGATGTGTTTGGTTTGGGTGGTGGTGGTGGTAGAGGTGGTTTTGGAATAGTACTTGTTGTGGTGATAAGATGTACCATCATATTGATGATTGGGATTTGAGTGGTGGATGGTGTGATTGATATGGTTAGTCCTTGAGATACCACGTTTTGAGGGATGATAGATGATGTGTTGGTTGCTTGTGCTATGAGGATGGTTTCCATCTATTTTTGTGATATCGATGGTGAGGGGGGATGATTTGGTATGATTCCTTGATTGATGGTTGGGGGGATGTTTTGGATGAGCGGTGGTAGCAAAGGTATCCCAAAAATAAGAGGTGATACAAATATTAATGGCAAGGGTGGGAGTGGTGGGAAAGTGAGTGGCATGCTCCCTTGGGGAAATGATGATGTTTCATCGAAAATTCCCCCTAGTCCAAATAGGTCACCTTCTCCTTGTGAGGTTGTATGGAGAGAGCTTTGAGGGGTTGCATGAAATGATGATGATGGGTCATTGAGATTATGAAAGGTGAGGGGAACATATGGGTGTGATGGATTTTGAACAACATTCATGTGATTTGAAAACATATCTATCCAAAAGTTTACCAAGTGTGGATTCAAAATGTTCATGTTTGATATAGTTGTACTTGGTATATTCACATTTGGCATGTATGGATTTGGTGGGATAATATTGTTTTGTTGAAGACTCATGCATTGAGTATTTTGTTGATAGATTTGCAGGTTTGGTCTTGGATTTAAATATACCATCGGGAAAGGTGTTCCAAAATATTGACTGGGCATACTCACATTTGTTGTACCATTGAGCTTTGTAGGAGATAATGATCCCACGTATGGATTGTATAAATGTGAGTGTTGATAATCAATTCACATTATGAGGCTTTGATAGTTTGGTTGGTTTAGACTGCTCATGATGTATGGAGCAAGTTTACATTCCATGTTTTTCTTGTTTTTTGACCTTGTTGAAAAAGTGACCCCTAAGATGTTTAGGACCAATGATGAGATAAAGGGTGAGTGATATGGGTGTTGAAATTTTAGGAAATTTGGAGGAATACTAGACTTTAGGATTTGATTTTGATTGGTTTTGATTGGATAATGAACTTGTAAACCCTAAGATGTTGGATGTGATCTTTAGGATAAACTTGTTCAAAGGGGTGCTAATTTAGCTAAGTATGTGAGGAAGGATTCATCAACACATACCTAACTTAAAAAAATGATTTTGATTTGGTTTAAGGATGTACCCAAGTCTAGATAATGATGTTTCCAAAGCTCTTTTGATGGAGATGATAAATGTTTGGGGTGGATGAAGTGTTTGATTTTGATCCTAAATGAACCTAAGGACTTGTTTACAAGACCAAGATATTGAAGAACATGCTTTTCTCTAAGAGTAGTTCAAAACCAAAAGACCAATGTTTGCATGAAAACCATATGACCAAAAGATGCCAAGCACATGTGTGGGGTCCAATTGTTCTTAACTTTGCTTAGTGACTTCTTTTTACCACAAAAAATTCTTGATTAGGTTTTGAAACTAGATGTCTACTTTTTTAACCTCTTCTCATCCCATAAAGTGTATCATGTGGAAATCAAGGAAATAAAAGCAAAAGTTACCTATTGTTTACTTTAGTAGGAGAAAATTGAGATAAAATTCAAGTGCCTAGAAACCTCTAAGGATATGAATCCTAGGGGCAAGCAAGGGAACATAAATTTGTTCAAGGATATTTGCTTCTCCTAAAGGGTTTAAGATTTGGTGCTCATGTTAAAATGTTTATTTTTTGATTTTTTCGATCAAGCAATGTGTTATGATTTCAAGAACAAGTACAATCCTATGGATATTTCAGACAATATTTGTTGAGTCCCCACTTGGACAAGTCCAACTACACTTATTTGTAGTGAATGGTTAGATGCTTGACCCCACTGGCTCCCCTCCATGACACTCACTTATACGGGGTAGTCAAGCATCTGTACCCATGAAACTCCCATGGCATACTTTCCATTTCTACTAAAAACCGTAAAAGTGTGGGGTGGCTTCAAATGACCGTTCTTGCACCAACAAATAGATAGGGATTTTGGATTTTCTACAACAAGGGTTTTAATTCGGACTTTTTGTTCATAGGAGTTTACCCATCGAGGCAAGAGACCATTGTTGCCCTTCTCATTGGAGCTAACCGTGTGATACTGGCCTTTGTTCCAATACCCACTTTTATATCTCAGCTGGAAATACTCTTGGCTTTAGAGTGTTACCGGTTGAGTCGTTCCCTTGGGTGAGTACTTTTTCACCAAGGCAGGCCCTCTAAGATAAACAAAAGCAAGCAAACATATTCATAGTTCAATCAATCTTTGTTGAAAAAACAAAGAGAAAACACACACAATATGTTCCACTCACACTCACAAGATGTGTTCAATTTTATACCCAAATTGAAAATGTATGGGCAATTACTTATGAAATTTAATGTCACAAAAAGGCCTTTTGATTCTCAAGATTGTCGTGAGGCATGAGAGAAGCACATACGTATTTTTAGTGATATTACTTTGAGTAAGTAATTACAAGACAAATAAACACTTGTTCATTTTAAGTCCACAAAGAAAAAGTGAATTCTTTTTATAACACCAAAGGAAATATGGAGATTGCCTTGTTCAATTGTTAGCCTCAAACCAAATCTAGTGAGTTTGTCTTAAAAGTTCTTTTTAATTCCTTTATAGCAAAAAAAAAATATTCTTTTTAGAGCACAAAAAAAATTTAGGTCCTAAAAGCTTGAAAGTGACAAAGTCCTTAAAAGAAGGGATTATAATTTCTCCGCAAAGTGTTCAAAAAAACTTGATATAATGATGTGATAATTCTTTTTCTTTGACTTCCATGCTCCATAATCCTTTAAAACCTGCAATACAAGCTTCAAATGTTAGATGAAATCAAGAGACAAGAAGATATGAGGGTTAGATAAATTATTAAGCATAAAACCCTAAAATTTAGACCAAGTTTCATTGTGATTTGACATTAAGTGAAAATTTGGAAATTTTCACTCTATAAAAATTGAGAAACACCTACACCATTAGATAGCTTATGAAATTCTACCCCATTTCTAAAAAAAGTTTTGAAAAAGACCAAAAAATGACCAAGATACGACCATTTTAAGTTTGAGTGAAAAAGCAAGAAAGTCCTGCGGCTCTGTCTACATAGGCGTCACTGTTTGGAGTTTGAATCGGTGCTATATGGTGCCACTGGACTTATAGCAGTGTTATATGGCACCGCTGGACTTGTGAGCGGCTCTGTATGGCGCTGTTGGACTTTGAGCGGCTCTGTATGGAGTTTGAAGCGGTGTTGTATAACACCGCTAGATTGATAGCGATGCTATATGGCACCACAAGATTGAGCAGTGCAATTTCTTGTATACATTGGAAAAAAAAGAAAAAAACATAGAATTTGATGAAAAAACATAATTTAAACTTATGGTTTTCCCTCCTAGCACCAAAATGTAGAACCCCAATCCTAATACTTGCAAAACACAATAAACAAACACATTAAAAGATCATATGCAAGTAAGAATTAAGATTTCCCATGAAATCCATTAACAATGCTCAAACTAGGAAATAAAATGAAGAACACAATAAGAAAGCAATGAAATCCTAATTAAACATGCAAAATCTTGATCCCATGGGGGAATTGGTGCCAATTTGATGTGAAAATTGGCCCTTTCCCGACTTCTTTGCAAGCCTTGTGATGATTTGATGAAGATTGATCCACTTGTTGATGATTGAAGTATGCTCCAAGATGAAAATTTGCATAACCTAGCTAAGATTGGATAAAAATGGATGAGAATTGCTATGGATTTGAGTATAATAACTTTGCTCAAATTGTGGATGCAAAATACAAGGAGAAGCCTTCTATAAATAGAAGAACAAGATGAAGGAATGAGCAAATTGGATGAATGTGGGATCATTCAACATCCAATGGGCAAGTGCCACTTGTCAAGATGTGAATGGAGGAAGCTTGAGCACATTTTGGAGAATGTGCAAAGAGGGGGGAGATTCAAATTCAAAAGATGGCTCAAGGATGAGGTTAAAGGTGAAGTTAATGTCACATGACTCAAGAAAAGGACTTGTAAGAGATGTTAAATGCCATGTTTGGAGGAAAAGACCTTTTGGGGGGAGATTTCAAATTTGAGGAATAATCCATCTTTGATGCCTTTTTTGAATGAAAATAGATGATTTATAAATCAATTAAATTTATTTTCATGTGCAAGTTGCAAAATCTAGAGGATTTGATGGATTAAGACTAAGATTAATCAGGATTTGATTAATTTAAAGGAGATTAGCTAATTTGACCATTTGATTTAGATTTTTGGATTTAAATAAATCAAAATGAGAGGAATAATGATTTTAGACTTAATTAAATAAGATTTGATTTATTTAATTAAAGAGGATGTTGTTAGCTTTAAATCAAATAAAAATTAATTTATTTAATTTAAATGAGATGACTTTAGAGATTAATTAAATAAAATAAATTATTTAATTAAAAGAGGGACTATAGGATTAATTAAACAAAGTGATTTATTTAATTAATAGGAGATGATGACTTAATCAGATAAAAAATGATTTATTTAATTAAGAGATGAAATGTGATGAATTTAATTAAATAGAGATTATTTAATTAAATGATTAGCAGAGAGATGATTCAGGATGAACTGGTGTTAGTAAAATTAGGATTAGGTGCATGTACATTTTACGTGTCTACAGTAATTTTGAGACACCTCTTTCTCAACATTATCCCACTTGATGAAGAACTTAGTAGCTCCCAATCAATGCTCAAAGTCACTGTATCACCCTAGGCCTCAAGGCCCATCAAATTGGCATACCATCTGAACTTCTTTGTGCTCACTAGCTTTGTAATTACATCAACAACATTCACCAAAGTTTCAACCTTTTCCAAGTTAACCTTTCCATCTTCCACCATATCATAACCAAAATGGTACTTCACATCAATGTGTTTTGTTCTAGCATGGAAAGTTGGATTCTTTTCCAAACATATGGCACTTTGGTTGTCACAACAAATAGTAATCTTCCCTGCATCAAAACCAACATCTGAACACAGTATTTTAAGCCAAATGGCTTCTTTACAAGCATGATTTTCTGCCATGTACTTTCCTTCAGTAGTGGAAAAAGTGACTACAGCTTGTCACTTGCTCATCCAACTTATTGCATCACCAGACAACATGAAAACATATCCACTGGTGGATCTTCTACTATCAATATCACCTACCTAATTAGAATCCACATATCCACAAATGCTTACTGAATGTAGAGATCTAGTAGAATAACCATGATAACATAAGGCATACTCTGAAGTACCCTTCAAATATCTGAAAACTCTTTTCACAACATCCCAATGTGTTTGTCCTGGATTAGCCATAAATTGACTAAGAACTCCCACTACTTGGGCAATGTCTGGCCTAGTATAGACCATTGCATTTATTAAATTGAAAAAAAACACTTGCATAAGGCACCTTGGTCATGTCCTCCATCTTAGTAGGATATTTTGGACAATCTTCAACATAAAGTTTCATTCCCTGCAACACTGGATCAACTAACTGCTTGCAATCCACGATATTAAACCTCTCTAAGATAGAATTTATATACTTTCTCTAGCTGAGCCATAGTTTTCTATTTCCCCTATCCCTTTTGATTTCTAGCCCCAAAATATACCTATCTGAACCTAGATCCTTCATTTCAAACTATGCTAACAATTGAGACTTTAATTCAGAAATCATACACTTACCATTCCTAATGAACAACATGTCATCCATATACAAGGAAATAATAAGAAGACCATTTTTAGTCTTAAAATAAATATAATGGTCAAACTTTGATCTCACAAATCCCAAAGACAACACATAGGTATCAAAATTTTGGTACCACATTCTAGGAGACTGCTTCAGACCATACAAAGATTTCCTTAACTTACATACCAGGTTCTCTTTACCTTTCTCAATGAAATGCTCTGGTTGGGACATATAAATTTATTACTTCAAATCACCATGAAGAAATAATGTCTTCACATCCATCTTCTCGATTTCTAAATTGTGTGCTACTACAAGTGATAACAAGAATCAAATGGATGTCAGCTTTGCTATAGGAGAAAATGTTTCCCCAAAATCAATTCCCTCCACTTGGGAATATCCTTTCGCAACCAACCTTGCTTTATGCATCAACACTACCATTAGGACCTATCTTTTTCTTGAACACCCATTTACATCCAATAGACTTTCTTCCTTCTAGAAAAGGTACAAGATCCCATGTATCATTCTTCTTCAATGATGCCATTTCTTCATTCATAGCTTCTAACCAAGAATTTGCATCAGACATACCCATATCCTCTTTAATAGTCCTAGGCTCATCAGTGTTAGAAATCAAAGCAATGGCACAACAATAATCTAACATAGAATATCCAAACCTTTTAGGCTGTCACTCAACACATGTAGACCTCCTCACAAGTTGAGGTTGAGGTTCTTCATCTTGTTCAAAAATTTTAGAGCTACTTGATCTCCCCTCATTAATAGGTCCACAAGGAGTACGCAGTTCATCTTTATTGGGTGTAAGAGGTACTTCAACTATCTCATTTCTTTCTTCTTTCATCTTTGGATATAGATCAACTATCACTAGTAAAAAAATAGAAGTAAATGACTAAAATAACTACTAAAAATTGGTCAGGTGACCATTAGCTTGGTCACATGACCATTAATAGTTTATTTCCAGTAATTTATAACACAACCAAATTTATGACTAAACCATTTTTAGTCATTTATTGGTTGTTTTCATTGAACAATTTGGTAGTATATGTAATCGTTAATTTAGTCATTGATTGTTATTATCTGGTCATTTATTTAGTCATGGTAGTCATTTATTTAGTCATAGTAATCATTTATTTATTCATGGTAGTCATTTATTTAGTCATGGTAGTCATTTTATTTAGTCATGGAAGTCATTTATTTAGTCATTGTAGTCATTTATTTAGTCATTGTAGTCATTTATTTAATCATTGTTTAGTCATTTATTTAGTCCTTGTAGTCATTTATTTAGTCATTGTTAATCATTTATTTAGTCATTTATAAATGGAAATAATCATAAAAATTCAACAAATCTACTCAAAGGATTGAAAATAATTCATTGTGTATATTCAAAATGTATATAAAATATGTTACAAAGAACTCTATACATAGACTTTTGAAGAAAAAATCTTTAGTAGTATGCAAACTGCTGATTTATTATGCTTTTAAAACTAAAAAAAACTAAAACTAAAACTAAAAATCCATCTATGTGAATGCATGTCTTCATGATGCCATTGTTGCACATGTAGTGGGTCGTAAATGCATCTAGAAGGCACTGGTTTTGCATTTTCTCCTTGCTTTGTATCTGTCCACAATAAAAAAAACTCAAAATTTGTTAATATAAATAGGTATTAAGGATTGAGACTGCACTAGATTCTTGTATAACTCCTTTATTCATACCTGTAAAAGAAGATTGAAAAAAATATTAACATTTTATTGTTTAGTTCTTGTGTGATAGAAAAACAAAAATTGTCATTTAAAAAAACACACAAGAAAGAATATTTTTGTGCATTAAGAGGGAAACTGTTATTTTGTTTCATCTATGTTATATTTAGATCTATTAATCTGCAAAATTTAATATATGTCTTTTGGTGGTCTCTCATAAATTATTTGCAAATAAACTCCTAATAATTTTGCTATGTTATTCTTATTAAAGAGTATTTTTAAAATATTTCTTCGAAACCTGCAAAGAAGAAGAATAAAGAGTTTTTCAAAAAATATGTAAAAAAAATATAAATGTATGGAGGCTAGAAGGGCACAACCTCTCCCAACCTCCACAGAGTTGGTAGCCCTTGCCAAGAAAAAAAACATGATTTAAGCATTTTAAATTGCACTTTCAAGAATTGATTCCAGCCCTAATGCTTTGTATTTTCCAACTACATATCATACCAACAATAAAAAGAATGTTGTGGCTACAACTTATCATAGTCTCAAGTTGGCACAAAGGAAAGAGTATCAGAAGGTCTAGGTGGAGGGTGACTCCTTGAATGTTATTAATAATTTGAATAATGTTTCCCCTCCTTCTTGGACCATTGAGGCCATGGTTAGGGATTCTATTAATATTATTAATTCTTTTGATAATTTTTATATTTCCCACGTTATGAGAGAAGGAAATAGGCTAGCGGATTTTTTTGCCAACTATGGTGTTCTTGATAGTAAGGAATGGGAATTAAATGACCCAAACTCCATTTGAGGCCTCAACCATTGTTAATAATGAATGCTAATCTTTTGGGGATCTTATGTCGAATGAAAGGTTGTTTGTCCTTGGTCACGTGCTTGATTTTCATGACTAATGATGTTAAATATTTGATTAGAAGTGGTGGATTTTACAAGGCTCATTGTTCATTATTTCATCTCTGTCCAGAGGCTAGCTTTACATGAATTTTGGGAATTTTTTTCCTTTGTTTTGAGAGTCTTTGGTTAATTTATGCTAGTTTGGTTGGCTCTGGTTTATGTTGCAAGTGATTTTGGCTGAGTGCTTGGTCTCTGTGTGCCAATTTTTCTACCATGGGTGGGGATAGAAATCAGGTTGAGCCAAAGCCATGTGATACTGTCAGACAGAAGAAAGAGATTTGGGAAATCCTTGAGAAGGGTGGCCTTACTCTATACATGGAAAAATTGCATGGTAATAATCCCTAAGTCACGGATTTAGTTGTTCAAGGATGGAAGGAGAGGTTTTTGAACTTGGGAGGAAGGGATATTGTGGTGGAAGAACTTATTGCCCAAATTATTGGCCTTGTTGTGTGGGGTATGAAGGTTTTTAGGGATAAGAAAGAAGCGTAGACAACAATGGCCATTTTCTTCAAAAAGGATGAAGCGAATGACTTGAAGCTAGCTAAAAGTAGTGGGTATCTGTATAGCTCTTTGAAAGCGCTTTGGCGTGATGTAGCCAAGGAAATAATGAGGTATGTATCTCTGGAATGAAGGTACAATGTGATCAATACTTATCGAAATGGGTATCCTTCCCTTATTATTTGTTAATATTAATGTCATTGGATTTGGGGATTAAGGAGCATTTGAAAAACCCCAAGAGCCCCATTCTGCATGTGGGGTTGATTCTTCTTATTTGTGAGCATGTCAAAGCCCATGAGGTGCATAAAACCCTTGCTGCCCTACAAGATAATACTGGTAAGCCTCAGGAAGGCTATGAGACGAATTCGGGGGATGAAAGGGGTGGTAAGAAGTCTAAGAGGAAGCTTATTTTGAATGAGGATTCAGATTCAAATAGGGATGTTGATGTTGATTATGTTCCAGATTCTTATGCATCTCTGGAGGAGGGCCCCATTTCCCTTGTTGTGGGTAAAAGTGGTAAAAAGAAGCTAGGGGACAAAGCGGGATACATGACATGCAGTGATGAGGTGGAGGATATTCCTATTAGGAGGGGAAAGGAAAATTGTGACCTTTATGGGGAAGCTTCTTCTCCTCCCCCAAAATCCATAATTGTGCAGGTTGTAGAGGATGGAAGCTGGAAATGAAAAGTTCCAAGTGTGGAATGTCTTCTAGAGAAGGGTTTCCCTCTAACCTTGGTTGGTGGTGTTTATGGAGAGGCTCCTCCAAGTGCTATTATTGTGTTTCTAAAGAAAGGTAGGGAAAGGGGTGTGGGTGCTACTAAGTTGGGTACTAGTAAAGAGGAAACAAATAGGTTGTAGAAAAGGAAAGTTGTTGCAGAGGAAATTGCTTGCTCCATTCGGATGTTGAAGACCCCCATTCCTGTTGGTAAAGGTAAGGATGTTTCTAATTAGAAAGCTCCTCCTAGTACTTCTGATGAGGATGTGGCTGTGGGAAAGCATATTGAGAATTTTGATAAAGAGGAGATTGATGTGCTGGGCTTAGCCCGTGATTCTGTCAATATTTTGCTTAAACTATTTAGATGGTTTTTTCATGAGATCAATAGAACTAATATAAGAATTAGAGGTGTTGCTAGCAAGGTTGAGGATGTTTCTGTACAAATCCAGATTGATCATGTGATGGAGTCCTTGAATACTATTGTTGAGGAAATCACTAATTTGAAAAAGAATTGGGAAAGTAGATTTTCTGCTCTTGAGGAAAAAATTGATGATATTAGGAATGTTGTTATGAAAAATGGTGATGCTCCTATAGTTGTGGACATTCTGGTCTTTTCTAGGGTTATTTCCCCTCTGATTAAAAAGAAAAAGTAGAATGTCTATGTGGATGATGTTGTGGATGTTGGTAAGATGTCGATTGTGGCTAGTGAGGGTGAGAAAGTCATGGGTAAAGGTATTGTTTTGAGTGAAGAGGTAAAGACTGGTGGGCCAGGGGTTAGAACCAGGAACAAAATGAAATCTCAAGTCGGTTCCTCTATTGAGGCCTCGAATATTGTGGAGAATGTGCACAAGATGGCTAAGAATGAAATGGAAGTTGTGGAGATCTTGAATAATATGTAGTGTTGTTGTCTGGTTTCTGTCTTTTTGGTTGTTTTTTGGCTGTATGTTTGCTGACATTGGGCTGATTGTTGGTTAATGGTTTCTTCTTTTTATCAGCTTCTCTCTTTTGTATAGGGTTCCGAGCCCCTTCAAAACCCATCTTTTACCTTTAATCAAAATAGTAAAAGAATGTTAAATATTTCATAGTGATTATAAAGAGTCAAGGAACCATGAGATATTTTCTATAAAATCAAGCATCCATCTATGCCTAACATTTGCACTACCTCTATGCCTCATGCCTTGTAAATTCACAGACCTGACGCTCTCTAAAAACCCATTTCAAGAAACTGAAAACCTAACACAACCCATCTAAGAGATTTTTTCTTTTGTGCGCACCAAATCAAATAACAAAAAAACAAACAGAGATCAACAAGATTCATATCGACAAGAATATATTCATATCATCATTCCATCGCATTTTTTATAAAACACCTTTCACTTCTACAATTTGGCAAGCTGCAACCTAAAAATAAGGTTTCGAAGAGGGTTTTAGAGTATGGTTATTAAAATGAAAATTACGGGAAAGATCCTAATATTGAGCACATTTAGGTTTTAACATTAGGGAATATTTACCTGTTTGTTTCGCTGCTATTGGTTTCAACATCCTCCAAATGTCGCTATTGGCTTCGGCTCCTCCAAGCTCTTCCTCACTAATATTCTATCAAGTAGTCTGTGCACCTTTTCTCCAAACTCTTCCTCCCTCGTATTGACCTTTCACTTCTCCAATTTGGAAAGTTGTAGCCTGAAAATAGGGTTTTGATGAGGCTTTTAGAGTTTGTTTATTAAAATGAAAATTATGGCCAAGATTTTCCTGCCAAGACTTGCCTACTCAAAAATATTTCATTAAAATAAAAATAACGGTCAAAATTTTCCTGCCAAGATTTGCCCCCTAAAAAAGTTTCAAAATGGAATTGAAAGTAAACAAAATACAATATATAAATCATATTATTATATAACAAATCATATTATAATATAATATAGTATATAGTATATAATATAATATTATAATATTATATAATATTAAATACATTATAATATTATAATATTATATAATATTAAATACATTATAATATAAATATAATATTATAATATTAATAATATAATATGTTGGACTTAATCCCAACTCCTCTGTTTTCTTGTTTCACTATAGACTAATGTTCCTCCTTCAGTGTTGTGTGGTTGTGCGGTATATAATAACATTATATTATATTATATTATTGTATAATATTAAATACATTATAATATAAATATAGTATTATACTATTAATAATATAATATAATATAATATTATATTATATTATAATATAATATAATATTATATTATATTATAATATTTTTAAATAAAAAGGGGTAAAAACTTTATTGAACCTCATAAAATAGCATTACAACAAAGCACAAGGCTAAAGCCCGAAGGAACCTAAAAGAACAAGCCACACAGGGTAGAAGACAAAATCAACTGGCACCAGCTTTGTCCTCCTCAAGAATCCTCTCCATGTCCAAACAGAGCTCATGGGGGATCTGAGCCCATTCTTCAATCTTCCAGCCATCCAAATGCTCAGAAGCCCATTTGGCCAAGCAATCCATTGTCCTATTCCACTCCCTTGGAATATGGACAAATGACACCATCTCCATCAAAGTGCCAATCTGCAAAATTTATTGCACTGTCACTGCCAACTACCAGCTAACATCAAACACCTTTTTTTTATTAAGCAAGTTGATCAGAACCTGGGAATCCAATTCACAAATAACTCGATGCCTCCCTAGTGTGTGGGCCCTTTCCAAAGCATAGAGGATTGCCAATCCTTCCATAAGGTTGATAGTATGCAAACCTTTATGGATAGAAAAGAGGAAAACCACCAAACCAAACAATTCCCTACCAACCCCACCAACACGAGCAGGACTTGGATTTCCCTTGGAAGAGCCATCAGTATTGACCTTCAACGTGCCAACCAGAGGGAGCTGCTAATTCCCCAATCTTTGAACTCGCTGCCCCCTTGCCTTCCTCTCTTACAACAAGCAAAGGTCGAGGATAATTCGTGAATACCCAAACTAGCCACCATCTCTACATCCCTTTTCTCCAGTGGAAACACCACATCTCCCTTAGCTTTAATTGTCCCATGAATCATACCTAGGATTTTGAACCACACTTGTTGTATCTGAAAGTTTTCACCTCTGAAAATCCTCCCATTCCTTTCTAGCCAAACATGCCACAATAATAAAATGGGCCCAACATGCCACACATCTTGTAAAAAGGGGGCCAATGAGGGAGGTCTTCCCAAGCTAGTCCAAAAATCCACCAAGGAGGATGCACAAACAAAAGGGGTATTCCAAACTCCCCACCAAAAATGCTATAGCTGCAAAGTAAAAGGACACCGAAAATTCAAATGAGAAGAATCCTCCTCACCTTCCCTGGAAAGAACACACCTAGAGGGACCTTGAAACCCATGCTTTTGTATATTATCCCATGTCAGACACCTTTTCCAAGCCAAAGTCCAAAAGAAGCAATTACACTTCGGCCAAGAAAACTTATTCCACACCTTCTTCCACCAAGGAACTTCCACCCCCTCGATCCTTTGAGAGAGCAACTTTTGGTAACCAAAAGCAACACTATAAGTACCTTTCAGGTTGGGAGACCATGAAAGAACATCCTTATCCATGAGAGAACTACACTATTGGCTAGAAAGAATCTTATGAAGCACTAGACACTCCTCTTCCATGCCCACCACCATAAACTCCTCAGGATTCTTCCACCTTGCCTTCACTAGTCTCCCATGAAAAGAAAGCACCTTAAAGTCACTCACCCTTGACCAACTAGCATCACAAAATTTCTGGCACAAGGTCGAAAAGTTAGGAAACTAAAAGATAATGGGAGGGTAGCCATCCCAAGAATCATACCAAAACTGAACCTTTATCCCACATTTACAAATCCAAAATAAGCCATCCTTTACAAGCGCAACTCCTTTCTTGAGAGTAGTCCAAATTTTCAAGCCCATTCCCACCAGAGGGTAGTGAGGGATATCTTGGAGATACTTATGGGATAGAATCCTGGCCTAGATCTGATCCTACTTAGTGTACCACCTCCAATAAAATTTAGCTTCCAAATCTATACCTGCTAACAAGGACTACCTTAGCCCCAAGTCACCATACTACTTTGCACAACAAACAATATCCCATTTAACAAGACTCCATTTGGAAGAAAACAAGCTGCCAACCCATAAGAACTATCTTGCTAAAGAGTCTAGCCCCCTAACAAAACCCATCGAGGCCACCTAAATCATACACCGATAGATGGTAAGAGCTTGAAACACGGATTTAAGAAACTAAAAATGGCCCACAAAAGACAGCCAATAGTTGGTCCAATGTGTAACTTTTGCACAAAATTTATCCAGGATAGGCTACCACAAATCCCTTGGTAACCTACTTGATGCTATAGGAATCCCAAGATAAGACAAAGGAAGAACCTCAATCTGAAACCGTAGAGTATGAGAAATTCTCCTCTGTATGGAATCCAAAGTGTTGAAGAAAAAAATGGAAGACTTGTCCTCATTAATTAATTGTCTCGAAGCTACAAGATAAATATCTAGAACCTGGCGTAGATTTGCAGCTTCCTGAATAGTGGCCACACCCATCAAAGTTGTGTCATCCACAAACTGTAGATGGGATTGTGGGGGTAAATCACCTCCCCACCTCCAACCCTAGATGAGGCCCAACTCCACATGTCCTCTCAATAAACGTCCCAAACCTTCAACCAACAGAATAAACAAGTAAGGAGAGAGAGGGTCACCTTCCCTCAATCCACGAGAAGAGTTGAAAAGCTTAGAGTGCTCCCCATTAACTTAAACAAAGAATGAGACTGAAGTGATGCAACTCATGACCCACTGAATCCAATCATCTCTAAAGCCAAAAGTAGCAAGAACCTTTTGGAGAAAATACCACCAGACTATCATACGCCTTAGCCATATCAAGCTTGATAAACATATAATTTTCTTTGGAATTGGCCATAGAATGAATGGTCTATGTAGCTATAACAATACCATCTAGAATCTGCCTACCCTCTACAAAACCAATTTGCTCCTTAGAGATGAGCACCTTAAGCCACTTTTTCAGCTTGTTAGCGATTAGCTTGGAAATAATCTTATAAACCACATTGCAAAGAGATATGGGACGAAAGCAGCTCAACCTATCCGACCCTTCACACTTGGGAATGAGCCCAAGGAAAGTGGAATTTAGAGCCTTTAACATCTACTTATTCCTCTGAGATTCTTGGACCATTGCCAATAAGTCCAGCTTAATAATTTCCCAGAACTCTTGAAAGAATTCAATCAGGAAACCATCGAGGCCTAGGGATTTCCCTTTCTTCATTTGAAACATAGTCCCCTCTAGCTCCTCCAGAGAAATCTCTCCCATGAGATGATCCATCATTTCTCTAGACACCAAGGAAGGGATACGGGAAAGGACCTAAGCTTCCTCCATAGAACTACCCTGTGAATCCTCTCTCAATAGGGAAGTAAAATACTGAACTGCTACATTCAAAATATCATGAAATGAAGAGAGAGTCTCACCCCTATCATTGACCAAAATAGGAATAGAATTACCATGATGCCTAGCCTTTATAGAATTGAAGAAGAAAGCATAGTTTCTATCTCCCTCTTGGAGCCACTCAACCTGAGATTTCTATTTCCAAAATATCTCCTCCTGCAACTCCCACTCTTCCAAAGTTTTCAAGGCCCTTGACTCCTCCTACAACAGATTCTCAGTCACTCCATTCTCCCTAATTATCCTCATAATACAATCTAGCTCAGCCTGTGCAACAGACTTAGCATGGAAAATATTTCTGAAGCATTGTCGGTTCCAACACTTAAGTTGATACTTAACAAACTAAAGAAGCTTAGCAAAGACATACATTGCAGTACCATAGGAAGGTCTACCAACCCACCACCACTGAGCAACATAGCCATGGAGATCAGGATCATGCGACCACATAAGCTGAAACTTGAAGGAGGAAGTGAGGTAGTTGAGTAGAGAGGACAAAAAGCTTTATAGGCCAATGGTCTGAACTCCTCTAGTCTGAAATATCAGAGCTAGAAGACTACATACCAGCCACCCAAAAGTAGGAAACCATAAAACAATCTAGGTGCTCCACAATTTAGTTGTCCCCAACCCTCTGATTTTTCTAGGTAAATTGTCCATTATTGAGCTTGATATCAACAAGATTCAAAGTAGACATATTGTCTTGAAACAATAACACAGAGGCTTCAAGTCTCACAATACCACCCTCCTCATCAAGCTCAATAATGGCATTGAAGTCACCCCCAATAATCCAAGGATGGTAAGGAGCCATGCTGCAGATAGATCGAATATTGGACTACAAGAGTTGCTTGCCCTGTAGCTCCACATGTGTATACACATTGGAAAAAAAATAGATTCCCCCATCTTGAAACAAGAAGCCACCATGGAGAGAGAGGACTTAAAGGAGACCCACCACTAGGGGCTAATCTTCTAAGGGTTCCATAAACAAGCCACCCCCCCGAAGACCACTGAGCACTAATGCACTGACATTCACTATTCCTCCATAACTTAGGCACTAAGCCCATCATACATTCAATAGAAAGCTTTGTCTCCTGCAGAAAAAGGACATTGGGAGAATGGCATCTAACCAAATCTCAAACAACTTTTTGTTGAGGGACACTGTTCAAGCCCCTAACATTCGATGAAAGAACAATCATTTCAAGGGGCCAGAGAAATAAGAATCTAGAGTCTTGACTAACCCTGACTCCACCAAAATCTCCCCTATCATTTTAATCTTCTCCAAATCTTTCTTCCTTCCAAGCTTAGAAACTTTCTCCGCCCCCCCTTTCTCAAGATCTTTTAACAAAATACCCAATTGAGGAGACGACTTACTATTCTTACCCACCTCTATGCCAGTTCTTCACAAGGGATAAGACAAAGCCTCACCACCCTTCACATCTTCAACAACATGACCCGACTCCTCCTATGCCACCATTTGCAGATCTATTGAAAGTAGCATCATCCTTCCTTTCCTTTAGTGTCCTTTTTTGCCCCTTATTTCTATTTCAAACTCTGACAGGATTAAAATCATCATCCCTATAACCCCCACCCAAAATAAGATCCTTGCTCTTATCCACCCTAGGCGGATTACGAGGAGGTTGATAATATTGAGTCTTGATAGGTTTGGCCTTTGCACATCTACACTGTAAGTGACCATACTCATGGAAAAGATGACATCGTAAAGGTAAGGTCTCATAGTCTAGCTATTGCACCCATGAATAAGATCTTGCACACACTTCTATAGAATCTGGCAATGGTTTACTTAAGTCAATTTCCACACAAAACTAGACATATGTCATTACCTTTTTGAACTAAGTCTGTTGCAATGAACCAATAGGTTTCCCAAGCATCGAGGCCAGTGAATGAAAAACATCATCACGCTAGCATTCCACTGGGAGCCTCGGCAGTCTAACCCAAACTAGAACCTGACTCAGAAGCTCCTCAGTCGGATTGAAACCCGCATGCCATGGTTTAATAAAAAAGTTCATCTGGTTGTAAAAGTAAGGCCCCTCTTCAAACACCTTGATCCTATATTCCATGCAATCAAATGTAACCATAAAATAGTTATTCGCCAAGAGCTGAATCTCTATCTCCCCTTCTGGCAACCAAGTCCTATGAGCCCAAGCTTCCAAAAATTGTAAGAAAATTCTCAAGCCCAAGAACTTGCAGTATAGGGAATGTATTGAGTAGTAGTCAATATCCTCTACTAGCATCTCCATCAGAATCACTACATTCGGTCTCTCTTTGCACCTCTCCAGACACCCATTAATCTTCAGAATCCAAGATCCCCCTGACGAGCCCATCTCAATCTTCTCCAGATTCAAAGAGAATAGGTTATTATCAAAAATATTAGAACCATATGGTGAGGGTTTCGAGCCAATAGCTAAACAGAAATCCATCTTGGGGCAAGCCCCAAATGATTCCCCTAGTGACATTGAAGAAGAGAAAACCCTAGATGGTCATGCAAGCCCCCAGGTTGCTTAAAAACTACAACCTCAACTGATCGAATCCACATCAACTCTTGATCTCTACCCACAGCCAAGAGTGCCCCTCTTTGGAGCAGCAAGCACTTCAAAAAGACAAAAACAAGGGAGGGCACAAGGCCAGCCAATGTAGCCCCCAACCAGCCCCACACACCTAACCAAGCCCCACACAGGCTAAGGAGAAAGGGAAATCATTGGGCAAAAACCATCCAAAGAGGCCAAAATAGACCTCAAGCAGCCGCTACCCTTGTCTCACCTCCATATAACCAAAAGCAAGAAACTGACGCGAATGCACTGGCCACCTCACCAGGAGTTCAAGGAACAACCCACACCAAACCACTGCTAGCAAAGGAGACAAACAATGAATAAAGATAGACTCCATTAGAAAACGCACCTCCCCACCCCTTGAACGTACCTAAAAAACCCACCCTAGCCAAGAAAACAACACACAAAGCTCAAAAATGTAGAGACAAAAGCGATCTACCCAAGAGACTCAACATGCAACCGAAGCCATGAAGGTCGCAAGCGCATGCACTAGTTACAGAGCGCTCACCATCACATAGACGCCAATCTCATCTTTTTATATAATATTATATAATACATATATATAATATTAAATATAATATAATATTATAATATTATATTATATTATTATAATATTATATAATAATAATATAATAATAATATAATATTCATTTCCCATAAGTTTTGCAGGCTGAAATGATGTACAAATTTATATTTTCATATATAATCTATGCAGCTTTAGCTGCATTTTACCTATAAAAAAAAAACATTTATAATATTATAATAATATATATAATATAATATCATAGTATGTTATAATATATTATATTATATCATATTATATTATTATATTATTATATATTGTATTGTAATATAATATATTTTTATTATATTATATTATAATACAACCCACTCCCTCAAAATATATTTTTTTAATTATCCACTTTAATATTATATTGTCTAATTTTTATTTGTGACTAATTATTTAATTGTGCTTTTTACCCCACAATCAAATTAGTCACTTATTATGATCAAATTCATCATTTATTTAGTCATTTATAGTTGTGTTGCAAAAAATAAGTAGAATTTAGTCATCTTTAGTTGTTGTGACTAAAAGTTTTAGTCACGTAGTCATTTATTTTCCAAATTCTACTAGTGTGGAAGGTTTCAACTTACAGAAGATCATGCTTCTAGTGTAGAGAACCTTCTCTATAATTGGGTTCCAAAGCTTGTACCCCTTCACATTGATGCCATAACCGATGGAGATAAACTTCACTACCTTGTTCTCTAATTTAGATCTCTTTTCACTAGGCACATAAGCATATGCTTCACAACCAAAGACTCTAATATTTCTCAGCGAGGGATTCTTACCATACCATTCTTCGATAGGTTTCTTGTCCACAAGGGCCGATGTGGGAGATCTGTTAATCAAATAACATGTTGTAGCTATAGCCTCAGCCTAGAACTTCTGTTCCAAACCAGCACTACTCAACATATTCTCACCCTTTCCATCAATGTTATATTCATCCTTTCTACAACTCCATTTTGTTGTGGAGTGTAAAGATTTGTTTTATGCCTTTTAATTCCATGGTCCTTGTAAAACTTATCAAAATTTGTTGAATAAAACTCACCATAAATATCCGTCCTTAAACACTTAATCTTTCTACCAGTCTAATTTTCAACCAAGGTTTTAAATTTCTTAAACTGATTGAAGACTTCAATTTTACTTCTGAGAAAATAAACAAATTTCCTTCTTGAACAACCATCTATGAACTAAACAAAATCCATAGATTTTGAAAGTGAAGGAACATTAACTAGACTAAACACATCAACATGAATATAATCATGAATACCTGAAGATTTATGAGGACTAGAATAAAATGAAACATGGTGTTTCTTTCCATATATGCAATGTTCGCAAAATCAAACTCAAGATTACAATCATCAAGCCCTTCAACTAGGCTTTTATTTTTCAAGGCTTTTAAGCATTTTTCACCAATGTGGAGAAGTCTCTGATGCCACAACATTTTTTTCTCTACTAGGAGCTCCATCTCCAAAGAGTTTGCGTCCTCAGGAACAACACCTCATTTCTCTACATGATCAGATTTACTTGACTTTACAAAAGCACTATTACATTATACAACACATTCTTCTAGCTTATACATAGTGCCAATTTGTGCACCCTTATCTAGCACCATAGAGAGTGTAGTCATTCTACAAACAACATTCAAGAAAGAGACTTGCATACCAACATCATTAACCTTACATAAATTAAATTTCGAGTCAGTCCTAGTATATGCATCACATCATCGATTCCCTTTACTCTTCCATCAAGAAACTAAATTCTAACTCTTCCACGACCAACAATCTCCAGGTGAGAATCATCATCACCCAGATACACCCTTCCACCAGCATACTTTTTGTACTTTGAGAACCAACTTCTATGAGAGGTCATGTGAAAGGAAGCACCTGAGTCAATCAACCAAACATCTTCTGATGCCTAAATCGCCAAGGCTGCTATGAAGGCATCTGCATTGCTTTGAGAAGATTCATTTTTAGAAGAACTATTTTTCTTTTTATTCTTCTCCTCCTCTTTACAATCTTTCCAAATGTGTCATGTCTGTCCATAGTTCCAACATTTCACCTTGGAATTTTTACCAGGAGACTTTGATCTCCCCTTTGACTTCGATTTAGACTTCTTGTATTTCTTCTTGTCTTTCTCCTTTGATCTACCTCAAATAGCAAGAGCTTCCTTGGCCATCTCAAAAGATTTCCTCCATATTTCTTCTAAAAAAATTGAAGCAACCACATTCCATCTTGAAAGTGGTTGTTATACTCCTAATAGCCATTACCAAGTGATCCCATGTGTTAGGAAAATAACATAATAGGAGAATTGAATGATCCTTGTCATCTATTTTCACACCCACATATGCCAACTGAGCAACAATCATATTAAACACATTCAAATGATCTACAACAGACGCTCCTTCCTCCATCTTCAAAGAATACAACTTCTTCCTCATAAATGACTTATTTACAAGAGATTTCCTTTGACAAATGTCACCAAGCTTCTTCGACAAAATTTTCATTTTCTTCTCTTCATGGACATTCAAGAGAATTAAATCAGCCAAGCACAGTCTAATCAAACCCTTGGATTTCTAATCCATTGCATCCCAATCATTGTGTGATGTTTTTGGTGGTTTGTTAGAGGACACTACATCCCATAACTCTTGGCCTACAAACAAGTCTTCCATTTTGAGTTTCCACAACTCAAAATTTCCACCATTGAACTTATCAATCTCTATTCTTCCACATGTTCTTGCCATCTTAAATTTGTAATAATTTATAAACTAGATTTCTCTACAAAAATCCCACTGAACAAGATCAGCACAAAAAACCCATCTAACCCACAAGGATAAAAATTTTGGCAAAGCTTTGATACCAACTAAAAGGGAAAAAAAGTGTTGAAATGCCTTCCAAATACTAATCTTCAGGAGAGAGATACAAAAAAAAATCAAAACTTAAAATTATAGGACATAAAGATGCACATACATGAATGAAAAAATAGAAAATAAAGAATGAATGCCAGAGTTTATGTGGGAAAACCCTTACGGGAGAAAAACCCACACACCAAAGCAAATATCTCTTGTATTACAGTAAAACAAATATTACATACAAGTTACAAAGCTATGCTCTTTCAGGTGTTTTTTTCCAAAATGAATTCAACAACTCTTCATTACATTCACTCTGATCTTACAACTCTCTTCCAATGTGCTATGAAATTACATACATATACTTCTCAAGCATTGCAGGAAAACTATCCTTCCATCTTCCATACCAATTATCAAAGAGTCACAAAGAAACTTATCCATCTTTATCGTAATTTTGCCAAGACCAACTTGAAAAATTGCGGTATTGTTCTTAACCTTCATCACTCTGAAAGTTACTACCATACTACATGATACCACTATACTAGAGTCATCTCCAACTAACCATCGCAAGGTCATAGGTTACTGCTATACCACAACCTACCACCATACTATAGACTCCCTCACCTAACTCTTGTGAGGTTGTAGGTTACGAATCCTCACGAACTATTGTGGGATGGCGGGATATCTTCCACTACCGCAAGCCTCATTCATCGAACTATTTATCAGTTTTCGGGAATCAAGGATCCTACATACTCTATACTAATTAGAGCTCAAGAAAGTAGACCAAAAACCAAACCTCCAAACAACAAAGAACAATGTCCTTTCGTGGTTCGAGGTTCGAGGTTTCTCAATACCCGATACCATGAAATTCACAAGTAAAGCATACGATGGAACTCTAAAGTTTGATTGTCGAAACCATTCAAATTTTCTAAGTCTTTTTCAACTACATCTGGTAAGCGATAAGTCTGAAGATCAATGCCCGATTACCTGCAAAAATTCTAAGTCTTCTACCATGGCATTTGGTAAGTGAAGATCCTTCACCAGTAAGTTTGAGACACCTTTTTCTCAACGCTCTTTACCCATGGTGCTTAAATGTGATAAATTAAATTGATTAACTTGTTAATATATTACTTGGGTTGGAATATCTCTAATCATAAATTATTTTAGTCTTAAGTTAGTATTGATGCTTTGGAAACATAGGAAACTTGAAAATACTCCTATAACGATGTGGTTAGGCTTACACTTTAATCTACATTATCATACCTTACCCTTTCTCAAGTAGAAAGCTTTTCAAAAACATGAGCATGGTGTTTGGACATGTATGGTGTGGTGTTTTCATTGATGTCAACCCATTATAGAAATGAAAAAGTGTTGGTCTGGAGAAGACCAAATGGTGTGGATAATTGGCTAAGTCTCAGAGTGCAATTTCAGTGTTACAGTGAACCATTTTTGTGGTTTGCATTGCTCTGCTATATAATATATATTGTCATACATTTTTGAGGTGTTAATGATGTTTATTGAAGGTGTTCAAATCCAAATTTCCAAGGTTGAATGTCTTCCATAGTTGAAGATAATGTTGACAGAGTATTAGGCTCTATAATGGCAGTGTTACTGGTAATAAAGTGCATATTGGAATGCTTTGCATTCCACCATGGATGAATAATATTCTATGTAGTTTTTTGGAAGTGTTTACAGATATCAAAAGTATGTGTACTCCAAGTGGCAACTGTTTTGGTGGTCTGCATGTCAATTTGTGAATGAATAGTTGGTTCATTCAGTTATTGCTTCACCAATTTTGTTATGTGGTGTCGACCTAAGGATTTTGGGGTCATGTAGAGTTGAAGTATGTAACAAGAAGATTTATGGGAGTGATTATAGGTTATATCGACCTATTTTAGAGGTTTACATATTATGGTTTATTTTGTAAAGCATGTGGAATGGAGTTTTGAGCCGACAGGCTATGTAATACATGGTTCATGTAATTAGCTTGACCCAATTTATTTTTTGGTTGGTTGTAGTATATATTCAAGGTTAATTCATTGTGCAAAGTATGAGATGAGTTTGTAGAGTGTGTGTAGATATTTGATGTAGTGTGAAGTGTGAAAGGTGTAGTGGTGAAGTATGAAGTGTGTTAAGTCAATTTTTAGAGCTTAATTGGAACTGTAGATCTTTGACATGTTGTAGATGCACTATTAGTAGTTCATTTTGGAAGTGAGCCACCCTTTCCTCTATCTTTTTTCTATTCTAGGAAGTGAGCCCTTGGTAGTGAGACACCAACAATGAGCCATTCTTTCTTTTTGTATAGTGAGTCCACCATTTTGTAATCTCTTTTGTAACTGGTTATAATATATTGTGAGCTAATCATCACCATTATTTTTCCCCTTTTAAGGTTTTCCATGTAAATCTAGTGTTCTTGTGTTCCTTGATGTGATGCATGCTTTATGTGTTCCTTACCATTACTGAAATTTTAATGTGATGCTTTGAATGAATGTTTAAATTAAAGGTTAATGAATTTCAGTGAATACTTATTCACCCCCCTCTCAGTGTTTTGGGTGTTCAGTAATTGGTATTAGAGCTTGGTTCCTTCTATTGGCTTGATCACTAAGGTACCTCTTGGAGATTGAACACATGGCTACAAGGAAGTATCCTGTCCCTCTAGAGGATATTATCCCAAAGTTTTTACTAAAGAAGATTCTGAATTTGATATGTAAGGAGAACTCAAACTGGATCTTGATGATTTGGATAAAGCATAATGTGAGAATAGAGAATTAAAATAGAATATTAAGGATGTATATCAGTGTATCAAAAAATTGAGGGAACAACTCAAGAAAGATAAAGAAAGATTCAAGGAAATAAATGAGTAGTTGAAGCAATCAAATTAAACAATCACCTTTTTGAAAGTACAAGTTGAAGAAGGAAAAAGATTTTAAAATTGCTTGAATGCAAAATTGAAAGATAAGTCTAAGGAATGTTCAAAGATTGAACAAGAGATTGTGACTTTGAGACTAGATCTGGAGAAAGAAAAGATTCAAGAAGAAAAAATCAAGAAGAGCTCCACCCTTCTTGATGAAATTATTTGAAATAAAAAGGATTCTAAGGATAAAGAAGGATTAGGGTTTGAAAAAGGAGAAAGTTCAAATCAGAATCAAACTTCAAACAATGTTGAAAAGAAGAATGACAAGAACAACAATGTCAAACATGTCCAAAAATAGAAGAAATATTTCAAAAGGCCTCCTATCAGCCAACCTACAACACAAAGGTATTCATATTTTAATGGTTACTATTATTTTTGTAATAAATTTATACATAAAGTTGTAGAGTGTAGAAGCAGAATGAATCAAAAATTTTAATCCTTTCCCAGTCAGTGTTTTACATGCAATAGGTTTGGTCATAAAGCTAGTGAATATAGAAGTTAGATGATGAATGGTTACAATAATGGTATGATGCTTCAACCTTTCAATGGTTATTGTTATACATGTAATAGATTTGGGTATAAGGTTGTTGAATGCAAATCTAAAATGGAAATAAGTAAGTTTGTGCAACAAAAAGGTGTCATATGTCATAAATGCAACAAGTCAGGATACATAGCTAAGTTTTTTAAAAGCAAGAATGTGAAACCCTTTGTTTCACATTATAAGAAGGATAATCTGATGAATAAAATTGATCCTATTGATATGAAGAATGAAATGACCAATATTTGGAAGAAAAATAAAGAAAATGAGGTGAAGAGTGAGTCTGTGCTAGCCTTTGGAGCAGATGTTTCCTTTGTAAACTAGATAAAGAGCTTTGGCTCAGGAGGAGTTTTAACATAAAACATTCAATGCCCCCACAAAAGGTGTGGTGTTGATGTCCTTAGCACACTAGTACATGTGTATATTGACATGCCTGATTTGTTGATGGTATCTCTGATGTGAAATATCCTATTGTGAAGATTTGTGGAGTGATTGAAGGTGCTTGTGATACACAGTGAAAGTTTGCCATATTTTTTACCTAACTTTATCAGTTGTAATCATTGCATTTTAGGTCATTGGAAAGTACTTTATATGTAAATTTTCATATTTTTTGATTATATTGGAAAAGAAGTTTTTGAAGGGACCCAAAACCCTTTACATCACTTTAGACCAAAATGTTGCTACAATAGATAGAAACAATAAAGCATAAGCAACAACCAACAGACAACCATCAGCCAAAAAATAGTGACCTAACAGAAGAAAAGTAGAAATTAAAAAACAACAACAAAAACACAATAATTATTTCAAGTTTTTCAAGGTGTTGGCCACCTCGATCTCCTGGTTGCAATTTCACATATTTTAAAGTCATTTATAACTGAGCAATTGAAGAGAATGATATTTGAAGTGATTTCAAAGTGTTGTTTGAAACCCTATCAACGAAGATTCTACAAGGTATTTATCATTTCTTGTAAACCCTATCTCTATGAAGATTCAAGATGTTTACTCCTCAATTAATTAATGTTTTGGAGCATCTAAGACCTAAATTTAAGAAGCACCCATTCAAATCTATGGAATCAAATCCTGAAGGTGCATTTTTTAGGGTTCCATAGAATGCAATGCACACATAGGATGTTTGAATCTATATTCATACTAAAATGGAAGAGTATGATCATTTGAAGATGCTGGAATAATGAAGGAATCAATTGAATGGAGATGATTTTGAAATGAAACCTGAATATGAGAGTTTCGTGGAGAATAAATTGGATGCGTGGAATAACTTTCCCAATTTTTTCTATGAGGATGAGTGGGTCAAGTATGTGCTAAGGTAAATTCATGAAAAATTCATGTGGTTGGATATGTTTCACATGATAAACAAGGAAGCTATTAGGGTTGTTACAAGGTTGTGCTCTAATGTACCAATTCTAACAATGAAGGTTGTGGAAAATGATATGGTAATGAAGTTCACCAGAGTGAAGTTTGAAAATTGTGCCCTAATGGTAAATGATATATATGATTCGATGGTGAAGTATACCATCTATAATGATTGGGTAAAAAATTTACTATACAAATAGAGAGAACTATGTTTCAGCCACCAAAACCACACAACTCATGCTAGATGGTGAAAAAAGGTGAAGACATTGATTTGTGTGAGCTCTTGAGACAATAATTGATGGAAAACCTACAAAAGACCAAAGAATAAAGTTACCCCCTCCGATATGGTACCCTAGTTATAGGTAAATGCTATTTTACTTTCTTAGAGAAGTGTCGAGAGTAAAGAACATTGTATGGTTAGATAATACTCCAGTTGTTGTGAAAATAAGAGATCATTTGAGAAGGTTGGGAAATATAGAAACCCAAAATTCTATATTGTGGGGTTTCTTCAAGACATTTCAAGGCAGAATGCAAGAAAGGTACATAATTTTGGCAAGTGTAATTAAGAAGTATAAGAATGATATAGCCTTCATGGTTAGAAAAGATCACTTCATTATGGAAGCATTTGAATCCATAATAGTTTTGGTTACGAAGATTGGATATGAGGTAATTGAAGTAGAGCTTACCATTTTTGTAGAAGTTGTGTTGAGAAAGCCAAGAGATCCATATATGGATATATTTTCCACATTTATAGAGAAATCCAGTTAGGTGAATCTAGAAAAGAACAAGAAAGATATTGATAAGAATGTTAAGAAGATGAAAACTCAGTTGGAGGAGATAGTGAACACTCCTAAGGGTTCTATAGAGAAATCAAAAGCTACTATTGTTGCTCTATAGGGTACTCCAATTACAAGAAGGTCAATTAGGACCTTTACCCCCTCTCCTACTGTTCCTAAGTCATATGGAACAAAACCTACAAGAATTTCAAAGAAGAAAGAAATATCTATCCCATTTGTGCAACAAATTCATCCTAATAGGAAAAGAAGAGAAAAGGCCACCAAAGAGAGATACATTAGCTATGAAGATGAGGAATATATAGAAGAAGGACCATAATTGATCCAAAAGAAGAAGCCTCAAGCCACTGTGGAAGAGACAAGTGCAAAGAGAACAAAAGTAGACATAGTTGACACTGAAAGTGAAGAAGTATAGAAAGAAAAGAAAGGTTATGTTTTTTAGAGAAGAGATAAGAGTTTAGTCTAGAAGGAGAAAAACATCCTAAAGGCAAGCGAAAGAAGAAAGAAAAGGACCCTCCAACAACAAAGCATATCCCCTTGAAATTTGAAGCACTATTTAATAGTATTTCATAATCTGGTCCTTTGGAAGTGACAGGTAAAATGTTTCCAAATTCTAATGATGAGGACAAGGAAACAATTGAAGAAGATATAGTCAAGTACATGGTAACATTTGACACTGGAATAGATAATATTGAAGATCAATTACCCAATGACCTAAAAAATGCTTTAACTGCAAGAAGACAAGAAGCTATCAATGAAGATGCAAAGTTGAGGACTTTTACCTTGGAGAAGATTGGCTCTTCTCTAACACATGAGGATAGAAATAAGTTGTCTAAATTGTACAACAAACTATTTATAACAAAGAAAATATTTAGTACTCTAATGTGCAGAGAAAAGGAAGATATTGAAAGACTAAAGAATGAAACTTTGTAGAATGTTGTAGAACTTTCTAAAGAGTTGGGAATGTCCTTGGATAGTGAATATCAAATGCAACATGACACATATATCTCTAAAATAAATGAACCTAATATTGAACAACATGAGCATGTACCTGAGCATGAGGATGGTCAAGAAGACATGGTAACAAATGATACCCCTCCAGATTGAGAGAATTTTGTTGAAGAAGAAAAGAAAGATGATGAACAAAGTGTCCCGAAGAAAGATGAAGCTCAAAATGATAAAATTTTTCCCCCTCTAGATATGGAGAAATATGTTGAGGAAATAAAAGATGACAAACAAGAAGTCTCGAAGAATACAAAGGCACAAAAAGAAGAAAACTTACCTCCTCTAGACGGTGAGAAGTTTGCAAAAGAAGAAAATAATGTTGAAGAATTTTCTACTAGTGGAGATAAGGAGAAGATTGAGAAGAAGGAAGGAGAAAGCTTTAAAATAGTTGGATAATCATCCAAAGCTTCTAGAGATTCTTTAAAATATTTGTTGGATATACAGCTACAGTTTGAACTAGTGGTTTTTCCACAACTCTTGCAGATCCCAATGCAACAAGGATAGGTAGATATGGACAAGATTTATCCCTTGCACAAGTTACATCTCGGCAATGCTTTCCATTCCTCTGCAAGGATGTAAATACTTCAAACACACAAAAAGAATGTAGAAATGAAATAAGCAATAAAAGTGTTGCAGGACAACATTCCCAAAGAAACTATTGATAATTCTTTGTTTGATGTATAAAATTTAAAGTTGTTAGATTCCTTTAAGGAATATTATACTAGTTTAAAAGAAAAAGTGGAGAAGGAAATGACAAAGAAGGTCAATGAAAAGAGATTGACTGAGATATCTAATAAATACAATGCATCACATGGAAAGTTACAAGGTAACTTGAAAGAAGTACAAATTTTTTTGGAAGATGTTAAATTTTTGTTTCAATTTTTCTTGAAATGACCTAGTTCTACAAGGAGCATAAAAGATCAAATGGAATCAATTGAGTCACAAATTTCTTAGGCCTCTTGTGTTTATGATCTGAAAAATGATACAAATGGTGCAACAAGGGAAAAAATTGAAAATCTACATCATCAATTCTTCCTGCTACAAGAAGAAAAAAGATCATAATGCACCACAGTCAGCTTAGAGGTTTGGTAAGTGCAAGGCTTACATCTTTGACTAGTGTTTTAGCTAGTGCAAAGAAGGTGACACAAAAGGATCCAGTGTCTAGTTCTCTTGAAGAAGGAGAATACCTCCATGTGTAGTATGGAAGTCACAATTCCTTGCATGCCTTCACTAAGAAGGATTGGGAGGTAGCAAAGAGAGATTGAAAGGCACTCCTTGCCAAAATGAAGGTGTCTAATAAGTGTATTTTACCCTCTGATAGTTGAAGGTGTAACACCTCGTGCGAAACCCTAGAGGACAACACACTATAACACCTAAAAACATAATATTTTTTTTGAAAGTGCAATATTCCCCAAATTGTAAATGAAATAATAGTTTTTTTTCTAAGTCCTCTAAGGTATGTCACTATGCTACTCGATTTCCGTTAACTAAACTAGCAAGTATAGAATATCATTACATTAAACCAATTCCAAATATCAATATGAATTTTCTTTTATCCATCACATTTCAATGATCAACATAAATGAATCAACCATACAAGACATTATTACAATAACATCAAGGATCATTTAATTACCCATCATATAATTAATTTCATTTATATTTCCATTACAAGAGAAAATGTTATCATTTATATGCAACATTACATTCTTACATTTAAACATCACTGTCTCCTCATACACATGTGAGGAGAGTACATTAGAAGTATAATACATGATACAATAGATCGTGAAACAATACAAGTATATGAAATATGATCAACATGAACTAGAACAAGTGCAGAAGTCTTCAAATCCAGGAGCAATCACAATGAACACAAAAAAGGAAAGGGAACTTAATGGAGTAGAAGGCACATTCCACCCGACCATGTGGAACCCTAAGATCCACCCCCCGTGCTAGGAGATAACACCTGGTCCCACAAGAACAACAACAAGGTGACCACAAATTGACATAATAGGGCTAAGACAGGACAACAGACACTGAGCAACTTAACATCACATAAGGTCAAACATTGCTTCCAGAGGGCATCATACACCAAGGGAGAGAACAAGCACAAGATTACTAGTCTACAGAGGGAAGAGTGTCATCGCATGGTCTTGACATGAGTTACCATGGCATTCTAGCACTAGCCGCTAGTCCCAATCTATGGTTACCCTGGCAGTCCCTCACGAGCTGCCGACCCCCATCTATGGTTACCCTAGCAATCTCCCACGAGTCGTCAGCCCCATAGGGTGACACATGCAGAACCAATCTCTCTTTTGAGAGGACGAGGAAGTTGACCTTTCCAACTAGGCCTTCTCAACCCCTCCTTAGCCTAAACGAGCACTACAAGCATGGGTGAGGCATTCACTTATCTTGGTTAATGTTTTAACTACCCATTCCCCCTAATTCATTTTAAGTTATCACTAAGTTAAGAAACTCCCACAAGGGTTACCCTTGTGCCACTTTGTGCATTGGCCCCCATTGAGAGCCACCCCCCTACTAGAAGATAGGAGACCCCATAATATCAAATGGTAAAGTCATCATGCACATGAAATAAAAACCACAAAATATATATCCGAGCAAGGCATGGACCATCTCACTCTCCAACTTAACTGTATTAGCAAGTAATAGGTACATGGCTCAAACCCTCTATAACACGTCACAAGCATCACACCAACCAATTCAAGGCTCAAACACCACAGACTAGCAGATAACCTATTTTCCCAAACCTTTGGAAGACAACATAACGACTCACACAAGACTCCCAAATGATCAACACCTTACCTCATAAAAGCTCCAAAATTCACTAACACGATCATGAGACACAAGCTGGTTCTCAAATTTGTTAACACACTTATTACAAAGCATTACATTGTTGCAATCCCCAAAGAAATAGTCTAATCAATTCCATAATTATTTAAATATAATACATTATTCTTCCCTTATCTAGTTACCCATTTAATCAACTATCAAAACAGTTTAATTGTAGATGTAAAACACTTATGTCATTATATAATTACATCACAAAACACTTATACTAAAATCAGCAATCATTCTACATAATTTCATTACAATTAAGTGTACATATATATATATTTATTTATTTATTTATGTATTTATTTATTTATTTATGTTTATATGTATATATTCATTAATGTTTCTTCATAAGACAAAATATTTATATTCCACATAAACTAGCTTCATTTATTCAATTACAAATATATCAATCTTTCGAAGCCAATATTTTCATTATTTCATTTAATTTACAAACATGATCAAATAATAAGAATAATGCAGCAATATTCTTAATTAACACCATTTAAATACAAATACATATATGCCCACTCACATATATAAATATATACATATAAACGTAATTGAGTATACACTTTTATATATATATATATATATATATATATATATATATATTCATGTATGTATTGCATTAATAAATGAACCGTTCCTCAAGGCTATTGGTTCAAACTGAATCGGGCGCCCTTATCCAGTGTAACTACCAGTTGAATTACTATTAGCATCTATTCGCTGATTATACAAAGGATAAGGACAAACAACATACACCATGGACTCCAAGTTGAAACAAACAGAAATCAAAAGTACCATTCCCCATATGTTTCAAAGGCCGATTTCAATAGGTTTAGATGTCGATACCAATATGTATTTCAGCTCAGCGAATAAGAAAGAATGTAAATATTTTAATATGGAATCAATACATATTATATCGAATCTTCAAATGCCAATAAATAACTTTATCAGAGCTATGCAAATAAATAATGGAGAATCCGCTTAAGTACCCAGTGATTCCAAATTGGTGGAGTAAGCTCAGGCATGGTTGCATTGGTAGTTTCTGCGTCTTCTTGGATTGTTAGTTCCTCTTGGCCATCCTAAAATAACTCATTGCAAATAAAGCATGGCAGTGCACATACATTTAAAGGGCGGATTTTACAGAAACAAAGAAGTGGACATTTCAAGGTTAAGGGTGTTGTTATGAGAAAAAAAGCTCTGATGGTCGACATAGATGAGAATTATCATGTAACTAAACTCTGCAAACAAGGTTAATTGAGAGAAGATCTTCACCATTCGTAAATGGCATTATGGTAGACAAATTTCTTTGTAACTATCTCATCAATGTATATTCAAAATTAGGAAGCACTGAGGTTGCCCGCAAACTATTTGATGAGATGCCAAACACAAATTTGTCTCATGGAGTTCCATGATTGGAGGGTATGCTCAGAGTGAACTTGGTCGGGAAGCACTACAAGTGTTTTATCATAAACAATCAAATACTAACCAAAATATCTCATCACACCCATCAAGACCAAACAACGAGCTCATTAAGGGTAATTCTCTTGGCATTCATTAAAATTTGAATACAACAAGTGGAATGAAACATAGGGTAAGGGCAGCGAATGTTTGCGCCATGCAAGTTCCAATAAACAAGCTTAAACTATGCCTCCCTACCAAGACTCTTAGCATACGATTTTGGAGAAGAGGTGTGATTTTTTCCAGGTTTAAATCGAAACCTCAACTTTAAATGGATTAAGAGATTCTTAAAATATAGGTTTTATCAAGCAAGAAGCTAAATCAAATCTACTTCATACAAATTTTGCATGCCTATGACTTCATCACAAATCGATAGACCCCTGTAATGCATGAAGATTAGTATTGTATTGCAGGAATTGATTGACATGGGGTATGTGCGACATGGACCTATTTTAATCTTTGTTCAATAAAATTCCAGATTCTGACTTGGAAAGACTAAATTGCCATTTTAGAATGAAAAAGTATGGAGTAAAGACAAGATCACCGAAGAATAGAGGGAATTCGGTTTCAAAAACCATGGAAGCTTACCTAGCCATTGTGATAGAATAATTGCAAGACCCTTCAACTCAAATCATATAGACAATAATATATTTAACTGCAACATCAGAAGGTAAGCAACCAATAAAGCATGCATTAATTCACAAAAGAAGACTTCAAAATTCCTCATCAAAACATTCTCTAAATTGCACATTCAAAAATTATGAAGTAATTATTTTCTTCCACAGCACAATCATTTAAACTTTGTTTTCTAATCAAAATTAAAATTGAAGAAATACAAGGGAACCTAAATAAATTGAGTGGTTGAGCTGGAAGCTGATGCAGGGCTCTTGAACTCCAATTTGCAGTTTCAGCACACTTCCAATCTCCTCATCCACTACAAAACCATCAATTCCAAAAACCCCTAAAAGGAACCAGAAGAATAGTTTTCCAAAACAAGAACAATCACGGGAGAGCCCAAACAAGAATTAGTTTTTTTTTTTTCAAACGAATGCAAAATCCCCCTTTATTTTAGTAAGATAACCAAATTATTTACTATTTCACCCCATTGTTGCATGCAACTTCTTTTCTTAAATTAAATTATTTGATTTCCCGACAATTTCTTTCAACCACTCTTCATTATATGTATTAATAATATAAACTTATTTAGTTATTCACAATAAATCCACTTTAGAATATTTACTTTATTAATTCTAACTTACCTTTTAATTCTTTTGCACCACAATTCAATTAATATATTTATTTTAACATTTCTTTATTAATTCATAATTTTATTTATTTAAACCAATTAAAATATTAATAATATTTTATTTAACCCATACCTCAATGTATTAAAATATTTAATAAATTATCAAAATACCCATCAACTACAATAACCTTTTATTTAATATAAAATCAATCAAGCCAATAACTCAAATGAACTGAATACCAAATAGTACTTGACTGCAAAGTGAAATGGAAGGAAAAATGACAACATCGACAACACAACTCGAACTGACCTTACAGACAGGGTGTGAAAAATGGACACTCATCCTCATCAAGGATGATGGCTCAACGTGGGGGACCTGATGCTATCTCCAAATCAACAACCTCTATTGGGATTAAGGCACACTCAAACCTAACAATTCAGGTGGAGTCGATGCCTAGTACTTGCAACTTACAGTAAACCACACGGTGGAACATGTGCATAGCAAAAAAGTCAATCACACTGTGAAGGTAAAATCACAGTGTCGTAGGGCACTCACAAGCGAGTGATGCGACCATGTTCCACTTCACCAATACATCAACACACAATAAACAGATATCAAATCATGATGAGAACATACATCTAACAATCACATAATATTCATATCAATGATAACTCACATAAACAATTAAATTGATCTACTAAGCATGGTATAAGCATAAAACATCAGATATAAATGTGTCATCATAACTGTGCATCAAAGTATCATGATATCCAAGTATCATCAAACAAGTATCAAAATGTCCAAATACAACCAAGTAACTGTTACAAGCAAAAAGAAAATTGAGGGGCACTACATCCTCCCCCTAGGACCAGGCTTACTCCTGGAAGCCTACAAACAAGCATGGGACACATGGGCCCTTATTACAAGGAGATTCACTTTTACCTTAACCATTTTCCTCATCCTCAAAGAGAGGACACTCCTTAGGTTCCTCGTCAGAATTTACATCAGTTTTCAAAGAAGAGGAGGGTTGAGCTCACATAATCTCCTTTTCCTCCTTAGATAATAAGGGTGTGTTTCACCCACACCCTAGAGGCTAATCCCTGATTGCGAAAGGCTTCTTACTCTTGGGATTTGGTTTTGATTCCTCAATTTTCTTGTCCTTCTCCAACATAAGATGAGTGAGGACTTAACCTAAGGTCTCATCACAAGGATCCTTCACCTGATTACTCTGGGGGCCTTGTTGTTCCTCATGATTACCCTTGTGGGAACTCTGAGGAGGGGTGTCCTGACGATTAGCCCCATGACCACCACAATGAACTCTACCACGTCCCTAGCCTCAACTTCGACCTCTAGACATTATCCTACACAAACACCACTAGCTCGGACAAGTTTCAGAGTGTAAGGTGAGGATGATAGAAGGGAGAAAACAAAAGTTCCAGAATCTAAGCATCACATTCATAATTCTAAATGCATTATCCATTTACACACACAAATTCACATCACAAGGCCACACAAATTCCATCATGCATCCTCGATAGAAAGAATATCGATGCATTGTGCACTACACTGAGGGTTTATCCTTTCCACCGATTTTATGCACTATTGGACAACCACTACTAAGGACAATTCTCGGGTCGCTATCCAAGGATGCCCAAAATGGAAAGGCATAAACTCAAGAGTACATATGACTAGGTCAACGTAATGGGCTCATATGTATCCAAAGTGTCCAATGTATGAACCTACGCTCTAATACCATGTGTAATGCCCCACCATGAAACCCTAGAGAACAACACACTATAACACCTAAAAATAGATTATTATTTTTTTTAAAGTGCAATATTCCCCAGATTACAAATGAAACAATAGTTTTTTTTCTAAGTCCTCTAAGGTTTGTGACTATGCTACTCAGTTTGCATTAACTAAACTAGCAAGTACAAAATATCATTACATTAAACCAATATCAAATATCAATATGAATTTTATTTTATCCATCACATTTCAATGATCAACATAAATGAATCAACCATACAAGACATTATTACAATAACATCAAGGATCATTTAATTAACCATCATATAATTAATTTCATATACATTTCTATTACAAGAGAGATTGTTAGCATTTATATGCATCATTACATCGTTACATTTAAACATCAATGTCTCCTTGTACACATGTGAGGAGAGTACATCAGAAGTATAATACATGTTACAATAGATCGTGATACAATACAAGTATATGAAATATGATCCACATGAACTAGAACAAGTGCAGAAGTCTTCAAATCTAGGAGAAATCACCACAAACATGAACAAAGCAATGGAATCAAATGGAGTAGAAGGCACATTCCACCCGACCATGTGGAACCCTAAGGTCCACCCTCCATGCAAGAAGATAACACTTCCAAGGTCCCACAAGAACAACAACAAGGCAACCATAAATTGACATAACAAGGCTAACAAAGGACAATAGAAACTGAGAAACTTAACATCACATAAGGTCAAACACTACTTCTAGAGGGCATCACACACCAAGGGAGAGAACAAGCACGAGATTACTAGTCTGCAAAGGGAAGAGTGTCATCACACATTGTCTTGACATGAGTCTCCCTAGAAGTCTAGCACTAGTCATCGGCCCCAATCTATGGTTACCTTGGCAGTCCCTCACTAGCCATCAGCCCCCATCTATGGTTACCCTACCAGTATCCCATGAGCCACCAACTCCATAGGGTGACACATGCATAACCAATCTTCCTTTTGAGAGGAAAAGGAAGTTAGCCTTGCTAACCAGGCCTTCTCAACCCATCCTTAGCCTAAACGAGCACTACACACATGGGCAAGGCATTCACTTACCTTGATTAATGTTTTAACTACCCAATGTTCCCCCTAATTAATTTTAAGTTATCACTGAGTTAAGAAACTCCCACATGGGTTACCCTAGCGCCACTTTGTCCACTGACCCCCATTGAGAGCCACTACCCCTACTAGCAGATAGGAGACCCCATAATATCACATGGTAAAGCCATCATGCACATGAAATAAAAACCACACAATATATATCTCGAGCAAGGTATGGACCATCTCACTATCCAACCTAACTGTATTAGCAAGTAATAGGTGCATGGCTCAAACCCTCTGTAATACATCACAAGCATCACACCAACCAATTCAAGGCTCAAACACCACAGTTTAGTAGATAACCTATTTTCCCAAGCCTCTGGAAGACAACATAACGACTCGCACAAGACTCCCAAATGATCAACACCTTACCTCATAAAAGCTCCAAAATTCACTAACACGATCATTAGACACAAGGTGGTTTTCAAATTCGTTAACACGCAATTAAAAATCATTACATTATTGTAATCCCCAAAGAAATAGTCTAATCAATTCCACAATTATTTAAATATAATACATTATTCTTCTCTTATCTAGTTACCCATTTAATCAACTATCAAAACCATTTAATTGTAGAAGTAAAACACTTATGTCATTATATAATTACATCACAAAACACTTATACTAAAATCAACAATCATTCTACATAATTTCATTACAATTAAGTGTACATATATATATATATATATTATTTATATGTATATATTCATAAATATACTTATATTATTATTTTCACATAACAATGTTTCTTCATAAGACAAAACATTTATATTCCACATAAACTAGCTTCATTTATTCAATTACAAATATATCAATCTTTCAAAGCCAATATTCTATTTATTTCATTTAATTTACAGATATGATCAAATAATAAGAATAAGGCAACAATATTCTTAATTAGCACCATTTAAATACAAATACATATATATTCCCACTCACATATATAAATATATACATATATGTCAATATAAACATATACACGTAATTGAGTATACACTTATATATATATATATATATATATATATATATATATATATATTCATCTATGTATTGCATTAATAAATGAACCGTTCCTCAAGGCTATCAGTTCAAACTGAATCAGGCACCCTTATCTAGCGTAACTACTAGTGGAATTACCTGTTAGCATCTATTCACTGATAATACAAAGGATAAGCACAAACATACGCCATGGACTCCAAGTTGAAACAAATAGAAATCGAATTCAAGTGTCGATCCCCATATGTTTCTATGGCATAGAAAATTGGACACTCTTGAGAAAAGAGACAATTTCACACTTAATTTAGACCTACTTTTGAGTACCCTTGCATTATTCATTCTTCAAAACAACATTTATAGGCCCCTAAGACCCATTATTTCTGATCTAGAGGCCCATTTCATTTTAGAAATCACTTAAGTCTTGACAAAGAACACTTAATTCACTAATATCCTGAAAACCCACCTTCGAAAACCACTAGTGGGACCCATTCGCCACCTTGGGCGAATGAGTCCCCTCTGGTGGGACCCATTCACCAAAGGTGGCGAATGAGTCCCTTTTGAGGGAAATTTCAATTTCAAGTGGGAGTTCAATTAATTCAACTTAATTTCTCGATGGATGTCGGCCTCTTAGGTCTAAATAACTGTAAAATTAGGTATTGATGCTTCTAAATACTCATTTTAAGTCATTTTTCACATCTCTTAGTCATTTTTACAAAGAAAATTCTAAAGTCAAGTCTTCCACAATAAGTTTCATTAGCAAAAATTGAAGGTTTAGGAAAACAAACTAGGGTTTTTGCAGGTCTTGAAGCTCACTCTTCATTCAAGATTCAACATTGCAAAGCATTGATGATGGATGCCTATGGTGAATCATGGAGAAATATAGGTTGAGGAGATGTAACTAGCCATCAAAACACACCTAAAGACTTGTTTTCAAAGTGATTCCATCTTCCATTTTCTCTCTATCTTCAGATTAAGGTTAGCATTTCATTTACATCTCATTTGCATGACATTTATCTCCATTTTGATGTGTTGTAGGATTTCTAGGGTTGAAGTCTTTCATCATTCAAATCACATTGGCACATCTTATTCTAGCACAATAGAATAGGGTTTCGACATACTTCAAACTTTCCTAGTCTTTAACACACTTAAGACTAGGGTTTTATGTAGATTTTCATCCATTCAAGGTTTGATTACCCAAATAGAGGTTTGACTATTTTGTAGGAATTTTCTAAGATCTCGATTCGAGTTTCCATCAAAAAGTGTTGTACAAGTGTCAAATTGCAGAACAAAGATCTGAATTTACAGAAAATTGAAAGTGGATTGATTCGCCATGGATGGAAAATGAGTTCCTCATGAGGTGAATTTTAGAATTAGATGCAAATCTTGATACCTAGTTTGCAGAAACCAATTTTTGGGCAAAAAACCCTATCCTAGGACTGATTCGCCCAGGGTGGCGAATGAGTCCCAGTCAACATAAAAGTCATATTTACCCGATTTCCTGAGTGCTTTCCAGTCATCTTCAGCTTTACAGGTGAACAAATTCTAAAATTCATATTTATGTTTAGTTCCATTTGCATTTTTTTTCATCCTTTTAAGCTTTTTGTGAACCTCACTATTTTTTCAAACATTACATATTTCATAGGTTTTGCATTCATAATCAGTCAATTTTATCAATTAGCTACATTTAGACCATTGCATTTAGTCATAATTACATCATACATATCCTAGTTTGAGTGAACCACCTCAATTTTGGGTGTAGGATCTATATCTCTCCTTTTAGGTGAAAAACCCTACGAGTGCAAGAGAAGTCTATAGAACACCACATCTCAAAATTGTTGGTTCAGTTTCAAAGGTTGATTTCAATAGGTTTAGAGTTATGCGAATAAATAATGGAGAATCCACTTAAGTACCTAGTGATTCCAAATTGGTGAAGTAAGCTCAGGCATGGCTACATTGGTAGTTTGTGTGTCTTCTTGGATTGTTAGTTCCTCTTGGCCATCCCAAACTAACTCATTGCAAATAAAGCATGGTAGTGCACATACATTTAAAGGGTGGATTTTATAGAAACAAAGAAGTGGACATTTCAAGGTTAACGGTGTTGCTACGAGAAAAATAGCTCTAACGACTGACATAGACAAGAATTACTGTGTAAATAAACTCTGAAAACAAGGTTAATTGAGAGAAGCTCTTCACCATTCACAAATTCCATTAAGGTAGACAAATTTCTAGGTAACTATCTCATCAATGTGTATTCAAAATTAGGACATGTTGAGGTTTCCCGCAAACTGTTTGATGAGATTCTTAGACGCAAATTTGTCTCATGGAGTTCCATGATTGGAGGGTATGCTTAGAGTGGACTTGGTTGGGAAGTGTTGGAAGTGTTTTATCATAAACTATCAAATACTGACCAAAATATCTCATCACACCCATCAAGACCAAACAATGAGCTCATTAAGGGTAATTCACTTGGCGTCCATTAAAATTTGAATACAACAGGTGGAATGAAACATAGGGTAAGGGCAGCGAATTTTTGCACCATGCAAGTTCCAATAAACAAGTTTAAACTATGCCTCCCTACCAAGACTCTTAGTATACGATTTTGGAGAAGAGGCATGATTTTTTCCAGGTTTAAATCGAAACCCCAACTTTAAATGGATTAAGAGATTCTTAAAATATAGGTTTTATCAAGCAAGCAGCTAAATCAAATCTACTTCATACAAATTTTGCATGCCTATGACTTCATCACAAATCGATAGACCCCTGTAATGCATGAAGATTAGTATTGTATTGCATGAATTGATTGACATGGGGTATGCGTGACATGGACCTTTTTTAATCTTTGTTCAATAAAAGTCCAGATTTTGACTTGGAAAGGCTAAATTTCCATTTTAGAATGAAAACATATGGAGTAAAGACGAGCTCACCGAAGAATAGAGGGAATTTGGTTTCAAAAACCATGGAAGCTTACCTAGCCATTACGATAGAATAACTGCAAGACCCCTCAACTCAAATCATATAGTCAATAATATATTTAACCACAACATCAGAAGGTAAGCAATGAATAAAGCACACATCAATTCAAAAAAGAAGACTTCAAAATTTCTCATCAAAACATTCTCTAAATTGCACATTCAAAAATTACAAAGTAATTATTTTCTTCCACAACACAATCATTTAAACTTTGTTTTCTAATCAGAATTAAAATTGAATAATTACAAGGGAACCTGAATAAATTGAGTGGTTGAGCTAGAAGCTAATGCAAGGCTCTTGAACTCCAATTTGTAGTTTCAACACGCCTCCAATCTCCTCATCCACTATAGAACCATCAATTCCAAAAACCTCTAAAAGGAACTAGAAGAATAGCTTTCTAGAACAAGAACAATCATGGGAGAGCCCAAACAAGAAGTTTTTTTTTTTTCAAAAGAATGCAAAATCCCCCTTTATTTTAGCAAGATAACCTATTTATTTACTATTTCACCCCAATCCATTGTTGCATGCAACTTCTTTTCTTAAATTAAATTATTTGATTTCCCAACAATTTATTTCAACCACTCTTCATTATATATTAATAATATAACCTTATTTAGGTATTCACAATAAATCCACTTTAGAATATTTACTTTATTAATTCTAACTTACCTTTTAATTATTTTGCACCACAATTTAATTAATATATTTATTTTAACATTTATTTATTAATTCATAATTTTATTTATTTAAACCAATTAATAATATTAATAATATTTTATTTAATCCATACCTCAATGTATTAAAATATTTATTAAATTACCAAAATACCTGTCAACTACAGTAACTTTTTATTTAATATAAAATCAATCAAAGCATCAATCAAGCCAATAACTCAAATGAACTGAATATCCAACAATACCTGACCGCAAAGTGAAACGGAAGGAAAAACAACAACATTGACAACACAACTTGTACTGACCTTACAGATAGGGTGTGACAAACAGACAGTGGGGGACCCGATGATATCTCTAAATCAACAACCTCCATTGGGATTAAGGAACACTCAAACCTGGAAATTCAAGTGGAGTTGATGCCTGGTACCTACAACCTACAACAAACCACATAGTCGAACATGTGCATAGGAAAACAGTCAATCACACCGTGAAGGAAAAATCACAGTGTCGTAGGGCACTCTCAAGTGAGTGATGCGGCCCTATTTCCCTTCACCAATACATTGACAAAAAATAAACAGATATCAAATCACGATGAGAACATACATCTAAAAATCACATAATACTCATATCAATGATAACTCACATAAACAATTAAACTGATCTGCTAAGCATGGTATACTTGCATAAAACATCAGATATAAATGTGTCATCATAACTGTGCATCAAAGTATCATGATATCCAATTATCATAAAAAAAGGTATCAAAATGTCCAAATCCAACCAAGTAACTATCAGAAGTAGAAAGAAAACTGAGGGGCACTACAGAAGGTGTACATTTCTATTTTGTTTATGTAGTTTTCTGATTTCAATGTATATATACAAAAGTAATAGATGGTGTTGCGGTAGATTTTTAGTCATTTATTTTGGTAAATAATATTGTTATTGGGAGCAACTTTGATGCAAATATTTCCCAAGGGAGAGATGGTTAGAGAAGTATGTTGAGTATAGGAGAGAAGTAGAAAGGGGGAGATACTCTAGTGAATATATATTAATTAGCGAGAGTGATATATAGTGTACCCTTTTCCCTTGATTTCAAAGGGGGAGAATGTTTTGAATGTTTTGGGGGAGTAGTTTGAGTAGTTTTAGAGAGTGGGAGTATGTTGACATCAATGAAAAAGGGGGAGATTGTTGGAAACATGAGCATGATGATGTTTGGACATACATATGGTGTGGTTTTTTCATTGATTTCAACTCATTATAGAAATGTATAAGTGTTTTTCTAGAGAAGACCAAATGGTGTGGATAATTGGCTAAGTCTTAAAGTGCAATTTAGTTTTAAAGTGAACCAATTTTGTGGTTCGCATTGCTCCACTATGCAATATATTTTCATGTGGTTTTGAGGTGTTAATGATGTGTATTGAAGGTGTTCATATCTCAAGTTTCAAGGTTGAATGTCTTCAACAATTAAAGATAATGATGACAGAGTATCAGGATTTGTAATGGCAGTGTTACTGGTAACATAGTGCATATTGGGATGCTCCGCATTCCACCATATGTTATGCAGTTTTGAGGAAGTTATTACATATTTTAGAAGTATGTGTGCTCCAAGTGACAAGTGCTTTGGCAGTCTGCATGTCAAGTTGTGAATGAACAATTGGTTCATTCAATTATTGCTTCACTAGTTTTGTTATGTGGTTCCGACCTAAGGATTTTGGGGTCGTGCCAAGTTGAAGTATATAAGGATTGGATTTATGGGAGTGGTTATAGGTTATTTCAAAATATTTTGGAGGTTTACACATTTTGGTTTATTCTGCAAAGTGTGTGGAATGGAGTTTTGAGCTAACAGGTTATGTGGTACATGGTTCTTGCAATTAGGCTGACCTAATTGATGTTTTGGTTGGTTGTGGTATATATGCAAGATTAATTCATTATGTGAAGTATGATATGAGTTTATAGATTATGTGCAGAGTGTGTGTGTGATTTTATGTAGTTTGAAGTGTGAAAGTTGTAGTGGTTAAGTATGAAGTGTGTTAAGTCATTTTTTAGAGCTTAATTGGAACCGTATCTTCGACATGTTGTAGATTCACTATTAGCAATTCATTTTGGTAGTGAGCCACCATTTCCTCTACATTTTTCTATTTTTGGAAGTGAGCCCTCGATAGTGAGTCACTCTTTCTTTCTAGACAATAAGTCCTTGGATAGTGAGTCCACCATTCTATAATCTCTTTTGTAACTAGTTATAATATATTGTGAGCTAATCCTCACTATGGTTTTTCCCTTTCTAGGGTTTTCCACATAAATATGGTGTTCTTTTGTTCCTTAATGTGATGTATGCTTGATGTGTTCCTTTCCATTACTGCAAGTTTAATGTGATGCTTTGAATGAATGTTTAAATTGATAAGGTTAATGAATTTTAGTGAATAATGATTTACCCCCCTCTCAGTATTCTAGGTGTTCAACAAATGTATGAATTATACTTCCTTCAATTATATCTTGTAGTTCCATATTGATATGTGAATTATTCAATAAGGTTGGTGAATAGTGAAATAAGTTGCAGTTGTAACTTCGTATGTATGTATGTGTAGTGTAGAAAAATATTGTCCTTTACATTTTAACACTTAATTTGGGGATGATTAGCATTAAAAGGAACCTAATGTTGCCTTGATCTAGTGTTGTAATGTGTTTTACACATTCACATTAGATTTAGGGCACTTTTAAGCTCAATAGACCTAATTTTTCCTTAATTTAGTGTTGTAAAGTGTATTTATTTACACATTCACATTAATTTTTGGGCCCTCTTTCATTTATGACCTTGATATCATCATTAATAGGCCCCTAAGACCCTTTATTATGCATCCCAAGGATTATTTCAAGCAAAATCCTGACATAATCAACAAATACACCTAATATCCTAACCCCCTGACATTTCTTCTGCCTAAAAAGTCCTGGTGGGACCCATACACCACCTTGGGCATATGAGTCCCACCCAGATGGGACCTATATGCCACCTTGGGCGCATGAGTCCCATTTGGCCCCTTTTTTATGGTTTTGAGTGGGAAATCAAGGTTTTGAATTCAAATTTCATGAATGTCGGCATTTGGGATCTAATAAATGGTAAGTTAGATGAAATGCCTATATAAACAAGGTTTCAAATCATTATTTTACCTAAGAAATCATAATATCAACCTAGAAATCAAGATTCAAGTATCCTAAGACTTCACAAGAGAATCATAGAGTATTCAAGAACATTTCTAAGGCATTAAAGGGTAGATTTCTTCATCATTTGTTGCAGCAATTCAAGATCCATCATCATGTCAAAGGCATAGTGCATCAAGAATGTTGTTGAGCTAGTGTTGTAATGTAGCATTGAAGATCCAAGTTAAGCATTGTTTCATGTCTAATTCAAGATCATGATCTACATTCTACATGACCACTTCATGTTTCATTGTTGATTTACATTCCAAGACATCATTCAAGGTATCATTGTTCATGTTTCATGTTCATGTTTCATTGTTTCATCACAAGTTTTAATTACCTAAATAGGGTTTGGAAAACCCCTATTTCCTAATAATCAACAAGTTTTCCTCTCTCTACATGTGTAATTGCAGATCTAGGTTTCTTGGAGCTTGAAGGATCTTTAAAGACTAAGTTGCAAGATGGAAGAAATTTTTCAATTCATCACAAGGTTGTCATCTTCACAGAAATTCATCTACAAAGCAGAATTCAAGCTATCAAACTCGAAGATCTAGCATGAAGGAAGCTAGAGCTGATCACCAGAGAATACCATAATTTTAGCCAAACCCTAATATTGGGACTAAATCACCACCTCGGGTATATGAGTCCCCAATACTACCTTTTTCCAGATTTTAGGAGATCTAGATCAGTTGCTAACAGATTCTGATTTATGCACATAAACCCTAGTTTGGGACTAAATCACCCAGACTGTCATATGAGTCCTAGTGAGCATCAAACAACAAAATTTTAGGGTTTCAGAGCTTTCTTTGACTACATATTTCTTCCAAGTACCCCTCTATTCATCCTTAGTTCATTGTCCTAATTTTTAGTTTCATTTCTTAGATCAGTAAGTTAGGTTTGCATAATACTTTTGTCTTCATCTTTCCAAGCCTTTACTTGGTGGTGAACCCTCTTTTGTCTTTAATCACACCCCTAGGACACCCTATTGCAGATCTATTTTCCCTAATTCCATCCTTTGATTGAGATATCTAGGGTTTTCTAGAATGAAACTTGAAGAAAATTGGTCTAGGTCCCTAAACCCTAGTTTGTGTTCCACCTCCCAAAAGGTGGAACACTTATTTTCTCTGTTTCAGTATAAGAACCTTATTGCAATCAACAGATTAAAAATGACCCTTGTCAAACTATGAAGCCTATGAACTTGTTACATAGGAAAGACCATAATGGATGAGCCCCTAGGGAATAGGTCTAGCCCTTACAACTTATCTTCTAATAATTGCTTCGAATTTAATTATTTATTTGATGAAGATGTAATCGCTATGCTATGTTTATGCTTCTAATTATATATGATGTATCAAACTAGTTGTGCAATCTAAAATAATTTCATGAGATAAATTAATGATTGTATGATTAGTTGTGTCTATGCTCAAATGATTTGTGTACATTGAAAAATAAATAAATAAATAAATAAAAGTTAATTCTTATGGATGGTATTGTGTATCATGTTGTGTCCCTATTTGTATGTTGTGGGTATTACAAGGTAGCCTTATACTCTAGTGGCATATCTATGGACGATGTTATGTGTGATGAAATTGCATCTTCCTTAGTCTTTCATGACATTGTTAGAGCTTGTGATGATGCTACTCCTACATGTGATGTTTATATATCTTGTAATAGTATCCTTTATACATCTCATGTGCTTATTTTCCTTGTCCACTTATTGATTATCCTCCATGTTCTCCTCTTTCTTCATCTTTCCTTAAAGATTAAATAGTGATGTTGATACACATGTTTCACCTAAAAAATGATGTTATTATTCCTAATTCCATTTATTATCTTTGTTGATCTATTCATGTTATGTTTAATGATGATCATATTGACTATTTTTTATTTTCCCATAATGTTCAATTGATTATTATTTGATTCATGATTATCAATTTATGATTCATATTTTTTAACACACTTATAAAGGATCCATTCAGTGATAGTGAATATGTGCATATATGTCTCAAATATTTTGTGTCTTGATTATATGCTTATATACATAATGATGCTACATTGATGAATGTATTTGGTGATACCTTGGTTGATATAATTAAACACTGGTTTCATTAATGACATACTTATTATACTTCATTTCATGATTTTTAATGTTATTTCATTCTTCCTCTCATGTTCATGAGTTAATGTCACATCACATTATGAAGGAAATGTGTATGTATCTAATGATGATATTTATATCCATACCAAACCAAAAAGGTTTAGAGAATTCACTATATTAAAGAATCATTCACATAAATTATATTAAAAATACTTTTGAAACACAATCATGCTACTTTACCTTAAATATAACTAATGGATATGTCTAAGTTTTCATTACATAGGGATAATTGTTTGTATTCTTATCATTATACTCATGGATATTATAAAATAGAAGCATAAAATTCAAATATCAAATCTAGATCTTATATAGATAAAAAGATGATATAGGATAATCATATTGACTTGCATGATGAGGATCCTTCTAGATAGTTTTATTCAACCTATTATACTATTTAATCATAAAAATCCATATAATTATTTTGCAAATGAGACAAAAGAGAAATAACATACTATAATATCTACACTAATTATTTATAGGTCTACATCACACTATTGACTTGCATGATGAGTATCTTTCTAGATAGTTTTATTCAACCTATTATACTATTTAATCATAAAAATCCATATAATTATTTTGTAAATGAGACAAAAGAGAAATAACATACTATAATATCTACATTAATTATTTATAGGTATACATCACACTAATTAGCATATGGGTACACATTATAATAAAATTTAGATAATCCCACGGGTTATCAATTATAGTGATACATGAGAAAGTTATAGATTTGAACTCAATGAGAATGACTTTATTAATTTCATATCCTTACTTATCTCTCTTACTACTTGCTCCATTTTGTACTTTTGTTTTCATTCCTTCAATATATGTTGGTGTTATATTTCTATGTGTTCTAGTTTTTTGTTTTCATTCCTTCAATATATGTTGGTGTTATATTTCTATGTGTTCTAGTTTTCTTGTGGATGACACAAAGATGCCTTTACTGGTGTGCATTGACACAAATGGATTTGAATGTGCTTTGTGTTGTTAATGTTTCTTGTTATTTATTATTTATATCATTTTATTCTTCAACCTTTTTCTTATTTTATATAGTCATAATCATCCTTTCTTAATCCTTCATTTACTTGTATTTCCTTACACTTTTTCCTCTTTAATTCCATTTTTTTTCTTATCATATTCCCATTTTACTTGCTATGTTATGCTTCATAATTTCTTCTACAATTTAAGGCATATTTTTGTTTGATTCTAAATTATGCTTAGCTCCTAGATGCTTGCCTATATTTCCTTATTACCTTTTATATTTTCCTTCAACCCCTAATTTAATCTTATGTCAATATACATTCTATGTGAATTACCATATATATTTAAACATGTTCCTTGTTATGCTTCCAATGACACATAATGATTCTAACACTTCCCATGTGGACTTATTATGATTCCATGTTTATTATCTTTACCATATCTACATATCATGATCCTATCTCTATGATCCTTATCACACCTATGATTTCACGCTTATGATCATTATCATGGTTAGATAACATGATCACATATTATGACACTTGTCATGCCCATATATTTTACATAGATCCATGATTCTTGTCTCATCTTTATGGTCATCATATCTTATCATTTCCTACATTGGAGAAAATAGCTTTTCTTATTCCTTCATGCTTATCTCCTATTTATGTGCTTGAATTCTTATTATCTAACATTTATGGCTGTCCTTTTTTCCATTTGGATATATTGGGGACAACCTTTTAAAAATGTGTCTTGATGATTATCTTATCATTGTACATACTTACAAGTTTATAATATGATGAAATATTTTCCTAAATTACCATGGTTTATCATGATTTTTCCTGTTTTCTCTACCATATAATGTCCTTAGATACAAATATTTATAAATATTAAAAAATTAAATATCCCAACAAATTTTTAATATTAAATATGTTCAAATTCATAGTTGATAATCACCCACACAAATAATATACAAAACACATAAACATATAATGTTGTTTTTTCACAACTATTCCTAACAAGTGTTTAATATTCGAAAAAATGAAATAAAAATTCACCAATATATAGACCTTATCATTATACAAAAAAATTACATCCAAAAATTATTTAATGTATCATAAAACTACAACCAAACATCTGTAACTAAATTTTGGGAAATATCATTTGCTATCCATAGGTAAATTAATAATTTTCTATCCAAAATATGCAACATGAATTGACAATTCTTGCCCCATAAATATAAAATTCACTAATGCAATAGGATAATTTTTATTATTAAAATGTACAACCAAAAGTTGTATTATAATAGAATATAGTAGTTACAACAAGAAATTACAAAATTACAACAAATCCTCTTGATTATAATTTTTTTTTGCAAACACACAATCTACCATAACTAGACCAAAATCATTAAAACAAGATTAGAGAGAAATGATTTCACTAGGCTGCTCCAAAATGAAGAAATACACAAAAAATTATTCTAAAATAAAAGGTACATCCACATACCAAAAATAATAATTTGAAGATAAAACTATGCAAACCTGCACTCTTCTGCTTCATTATTCCTTACAAACAATTAATTAAAATATATAATTTTACACATCTATAATTCCTAAACAAAACTACCAAGGAGGATAATAAGATTTCCATCCTTAAATCCTCAAGAATACAAAGAATTTTCATCCTTCTAATTTCAACACCCAAGGATTTTCATCCTCAACTGGATTGGGTGAACACAGGGCAAAGCATAATTTTAATAAAGTTTTGATAAGATAAAATTAGATTTTTAAAATATTAAATTGTTTACAAATAAATAGATTATGTTGGTCCCAATTTGATACAGAGCAGGGTATCAAAACCAAAAAACACTCAAACAACCTTCTGTCAAACTATTTAAGCATCAAACAAAAAAAAATTCTTCATAAATTGCCATTTTGCCTTATAACATAACAAATAGGGTTTTTCTCACTTAATTTGCAGACCAGGTCTCCAACCCAGAATCCACTCACCATTCAGGATACCCTTTTTGGATTTTCAAAATATATCAAAATTATAGATATAGGGTTGTTTTGGAACATAACCCTCTAAATTTTGTTGCTACGCTTGAATAAGGCCTAATTAGGCTTGTTTGAAAGGGTGTCAACAAGGATTTCAAAATCTAGGTCTCCAATATTCATACCAATACTTCCAACATGTCAAAATATGTCTTCCTAATCATTCCCAAGCATTACAAACACCTTCCTAAGAGTTTCTCTACAAACACTAACCTCTATGCAACTTAATTGCTCAAAAACAAGTGCTTCTAGCCTAGGGCATCAACATACTTGCTCAAATCCTCCTTCCCTACTCCTGCAAACATCTTGAACACAAAAAAAAACCTACCTACACCCATTCCACCAATTATCAAGTATTTTCATTGGTAGAATGGGTCATAAATCATTGTTTTTGCACTCAAACCCTCAAAACTAGGGTTTCAAATAGTTTTGGGTAAAAATTCTCTAAAATGCTTCAAAGTCAATGAAAACAAGTCAAACCAATTGCAAATGATAGAGAGTTCAATGCTTCATCATTCCTAATGCATGAGAGATCACCTACAGGCCGTACAAGAGTCTGTAGCAACAAGTTTGCTTCAAAAACACATGAAACAATAGCCTTTGCTATTCAAATTTCAAATTTACTTCATCCAACCCCCTTCTCAATGTTCACACATGATTTTAAAGACATTAAAAATTAGTTCCAACTATTTTCCCACCAAAAACCACCACTTGACCATTCAACTTCCCCTTCAAGCCAAAAATGCAAAAGTTGTTACGCAACTTTTTGACATTTTTACAATATTAACAAAATTGACTCTCCAATGACTCAAAAACATCACAAAACATTAAACATGGTCTAAATAGAGCTTATTCAATCAAAAAAATGACTCAAACACCAAAAACGTAACATTAGACTCTTTATGTATCAAAGAGGCCTACGGTGCCCTGCACCACAATTTGGGCACCCAAATCTAAATACCCACCTCTTATAAAAATAAATAAAATAGATTTTTTTCATTATTTTCCCTCTAAATTTCCACTCAACCAAACCATGATCCAAAAAATTATCACCTCAACCAAAATAATGAGGATGGTGTTCAACAACCCCCTACAACTTGTAAGATGTCATATAAAAATCCAACCCATAAATACAAGAGATTGTTGGCAAGAGACACTGCAATTGTGTTTTGGTGTTTTCATTGATGGCAACCCTAGTTGGGAACTAGATCCACATGACATCATTTTATTATACCGGCAGTCAGATTGTGGTCAGTCAAGTAGAACAGAGCATCCGACAGTTTGGTGTTCAACGATTCACGTACAAATTTCTAGTTGTTATTTTGAGTTGTGGATCTCACGAGAGGTTCATCAGTATATTTCTTGTGTTATCTAGAAATCTTAGTACCTAGTACCAAGTCATGTGCAAGTTTTGAGATCCAATTGATACTTCTTTGTTTATTAGTATTTTGGGATTGACTTAGTTGATGTAATGTGTTGCGGATATTCAAGGAATGATTATTCAAATATTTTTGTGTTTGCTCATCTTGATTTAGGTCTGAGCTAAGTTGTGGCCTACCGTTGTAGATGCACATTGGATAACTCTTAAGATCTGAGCCGACAGTTGCTAATATTTTCAAGTTTTGTTGAAGCTGACTTGTTGCGATGAAATTACTAGTCGCGGATATATATGTATGATCTATTATATCATTTTATGATGTAAGTGTGGTATGTCGATGTGTATTGTGAATATTAGAAGGGTGTTAGAGCGATTTTTTGCACAGTTTCACTTGTGCATAAATATTTTGTTGAATGAATCAGAGCATAGTAGAGCAGAAGTTCAGTATCAGTCAGAAGGATAAGAGATCAACATCTAAGCCTAATTGGAACTGTAATCAAGCATTTGTAGATGCTATTCTTTCAGTTCATTTTCTTGGATCTAATCCAAATCTCTGTAAGGGAGTGTTCCTTTCTAGTTTGAGCAGTGAGCTCTAGGCAGTGAGCCTAAATGCAAGTGCATTCCCATATTGTAAACTTCTTTTTGAGTATACTCATATTATATTGTGGATCGTCCATCCATCGTGGTTTTTCCCCTAATAGGGTTTCCACTTAAAATCCTTTTGTTATGGTGTTGTGGTTATTTGCTTTATGTTTCTGCATATATCTTTTGGTTGAATGCTTTAAGTGGGTTAATGATCAAAATAATAAAGTTAATTTTGCACAACACTGATTCACCCCCCCTCTCAATGTTGCTTGTTACCAATAGAGATCACCATCCTCACTTAAATTCTCATATGTACCTATTGGATTGACTATGAAATATGTTGCTCACTCAATCTTGAACCCTGATCTTGCACAATCTAGCCAACTATTTTCAAAACCCAAACCACTACCCAAAACAACAAATAAATTTCTCCTCAACCAATACTTCCAAATCAATCCACACCCCCATTATTCATGTATGATAAAATAATCCCAAATCAATAGTACCCTTGCTATTCATCCCTAATCACGAAGCCTACCAATCAAATCCACTAACTAGTTCACATCTTGCATTCAACCTCTACCTCTTGGCACCCCTTTGATCAAGAGTGGAAACAAATAAAAAATATCATTAAAGTATTACAACTTAGGCTATCAAATGAACATAAGAATTATATCACTACATTTGATGAAATCATTACAAGTGAGTACACATCAAAAAATCACTTGCCACCAAAGATTTGATTAAAATATTCTCTAAAGACTATAACTAAAATGACAAACCTAAGTTATGGAATACAAATAAAAGTTTAATTAGTGGTGTGCTCACTAACTCAAAATACATACAAATTGTAAAAAATCCACAATAATAAAAAAAATGTGAAAAAAAAAAAAAAATGTTGATCAATATTGCTTCTCGATTAAATTGTGTTGAGTTTTTTGTGCATCAACGTTTTGGATTAGACTCTATGATCCATCATCACGATGAAAGAGAGTAAGAGGAGAAAAATGAATTGTTGCAGACTTAGACAGGTTAAAGAGAGAGAGAGAGAGAGAGAGAGGAGGGAGAGGGAAGGGTTGCACACAGATCGAGGACCAAGAAAAGAGAAAATAAATGAATAAAAAATAGAACCCAAAAGAAAAAAGGTAGGAATAAAAATTATCAATAAATAGATAACTATAAATTGACAAATAATAATAAAAATTGAATCTAGAAGAATTAAGAACATAAATTTCCCTAACAATAACTACATTAATAAAAATAGAGAAAAATAAATTAAGAAATATAAAAGAAAAAGGAAAAAATGAAAAGTAAAAAGAAAATAAGTTAAAAATAAAATAAAAACGAGAAGACAAAATAAAATTTTATTAAAGAAAACTACACAATGAACATAAAAAGAAATAAAATAAAAGAACTCAAATTAGAAAGAAGGAAAAGATTTATTAACAAAACTTAATTAACTAAAAATGTAAAAATGTAAAAAATAAAATACCTCTGGGACAACAAAATAACTTTAAACATAGCCCAGCTAAAACCAACATATCAAGAAAAATGCCAACAAACCTTGCCTTCAATTCCAAACTAAAGAGAATAGTAGAGAAATCTTTGAGGATAAAAGAATAGAGGCCAATGGAGAAACCTTCTACAACCAAGAAGATCACAAAAACAAAAAGGAGAGTCTCAGTAGTAGAAAAAATATTAGGAACAACCCTCTTGAGACCCAATACCCCCAGAAAGGGGAGCTACTTAGATACAATTCTAGAGTAGAAAAGAAACCACCCATCTAACACTATGGAACAAAAACCCCAAATAAAAAGAAACACCAGGGAAAGGCAAAGACCCAAAAAACTTCAACAAGGCAATTGCAGTAGCCAACCCCGAAATACAGCCCCTGAGTAGGCTAACGGCAACAACCAACATGAAAGTAGCAAACAGACCCGTAGCAATGCGTCACAAGCCAAAGACAACAACCATAACCACTCCTCAGCAACCCAACAAATTAGCACCAAACGTGGAGTTTTTTTTAGCTTTTATTGACTTTCCATTATTGTTCTCAATTTTTCATTTATATTTATTATTCTTTTAAATTTTCTTTTTTTCGTTTCTTTTTCTTTTGTTTACCTTAATTTAATTTTCTTAATTCTTATCTTCTAGTTATTATTAGGACTCCTTATGTTTTTAAATTGTATTTTTATTATTTATTATTTTTAATTTTTTTACATTTTTAATTAATTAAGTTTTGTCAATAAATTTCTTCCTTCTTTCTAATTTGAGTTCTTTTATTTTATTTATTTTTATATTCATTGTGCTTTTTACTTTTGTAGACACCTAAATTTGGACACTTAATTTATCCAAATTCATCCCTTCCGTCTAAATCATCCCCTTATTTGCATTAATTAAGTAATATCGCTATTATTTAATTAATATCTTTAATTCTGCCAAATCCCTAAGGTATTTAATTATTAAATAAATGTCTTACCTCTTTAATCCTCTTTTTCATCAAATGAATTAAATAAATATGACATTTATTTAATTCCTCATATGTCACATCCCCCATTTTTATCTAATCCTAATACATCTTCTAATCTCATCATTAGAGATGTGCACATGCCTAATCTTTGATTAGGATGTGTCACATCCTCCAACTTTTGCAAATTGACCCCTAATCTCTCTTAGTCATCTAACCCTCTTTTAATCCTTCATTAACTAGCCTAATCAACCTCTCAAGGAATTTTTAATTCATTTTATCCTTCCAAGGAATATTATAGTCTTTTTTCTCTTCCCCATGTGATCTTTGACTTGTCACATCAAGTCACATGTGAACTCTTCATAATCTCCCACTTGCCTCTAATGTGTCATTAATTTGTCTAATCAGGTACTTGCACAACCTTAATCAGTTAATTAGGTCAACCTAATCTCCATGTCATTTATGGAATATGTCATAAGTCAACCTTATTAAAGGCTTTCTCCTTTTGGAGAAGGCACCCCCTTTCTCCATGTGAATTTTTAATTCACATTTAATCCCACAATGCACTTCAAATAATTTTAAATTCTTTCTCTCATTCCCATGTGAATATTTGAGGAATTTTTAATTCCTCACATGTCCTCTCACCCACATGGGGTCAAGGACCTCCTTTATGAGGAGATCTTGTCCAAATCCCAAGGTACTATGTAGTACCTACATGTCATGTACTCTCCTTCCATCTCATTTACATATCATCTTTCTCAAGCCACTTCACATGCCACATGTCAAAATGTGAGGGCTTGTGAGTTCTTAACTCACCATGGTCCTACATCTTGGCCTTGTTGGTTTAATCCCAACCATCCATTTCTCTAGAGAATTCAAAATTCTCTATAAATACCCCCTTTTTCTCTCATTTTGGGAAGAGATCATTATGCTAGCCAAACTCTTGCAAATTTTTCTCTTGAGCCATACTTAGCCAATTTCTTGCATTTTCATCCATTTTCACCTATTTTCCATCCCCATTGCATCTCACAACTTGCATCTTTTGCCATCAAATGAGCATACAACATCAAATATCGAAGGGCCAACCAAATGATTGATTCGATACAAGGTGAATCAACTTCATTTGTTATCTTTACTTTGTTTTTGAATCCAACTAGGCCAATCTTGAGGTGTAGGGTGTTCATTGTTGTTGTTTGCACTCTTTTGTTTGCTGCTCATTTTCTAACAAGTATTTTCCTCTGTTCACAGCTTTAATAAGCTTTCCTTTTGTCTTCTCATTTTTATTTTATTTTTAACTTATTTTCTTTTTACTTTTCATTTTTAGTTTCATTTTTCTTTTATATTTCTTAATTTATTTTTTATGTTCTTAAGTCTTCTAGTTTTAATTTTTATTATTATTATTTTTTCGTTTATAGTTATTTATTTATTGATAATTTTTATTCCTTTTTTTTCTTTTGGGTTCTAATTTTTATTCATTTATTTTCTCTTTTCTTGGTCCTCGATCCATGTGCAACCCTTCTCTCTCCCTCCTCTCTCTCTTTTTAACCTGTCTAAGCCTGGAACAATTCATTTTTCTCCTCTTGCTCTCTTTCATCTTGATGATGGATCTGAAATGTTGATACAAAAAAAACTCAACACAATCTAATCTAAAAGCAATATTGATCAACATTATGGATTGTGGAATTCGATATCATTAATAAAAATAACTACTAATGTCTCCATTCCATTAGGAAAACATAAGTTAGTAAAATTGTTAATACACCTCCTTTGGGAAAACCTTGGTGACCGTCTTGCAAAAAAATTTGAAGAAAATATGGTGATATTCACACTCACTAAACCATTTGACGATACAAAGCCTAATCCCACATATTTCAAAGATAATAAATATTATAATCATCCCAAAATCAAAGGAAATTCCATAAATAAATGAATGAAACTGAAAAATACTTTCAAGACCTCATCAACAAAGGTAATAATAATTTTATAATCAACATTAGGGTTTACAATTAGAACTACTAAATGGAGCAAAGAGGGAGCAGGAAGAGGAGCGGGGGGTGGGGAATTTGAAATTTGGGGATGATTTTGGACAGGAAGGAGATGATTCTATAAAGGTAGATGGTTTACTTTTGTTGGGCTAGTTGTTGGTGCTAATTTGTTGGGTTGCTAGGGAGTGGTTATGGTTGTTGTCTTTGGCTTGGGATGCACTTCTACGGGTCTGTTTGCTACTTTCATGCTGGTTTTTGTCATTAGCCTACTCGAGAGTTGTATTTTGGGGCTGGCTATTGCAGTCGCCCTGCTAGAGTTTTCTAGGTCTTTTCCTTTCTCTAGTGTTTCTTTTTCTTTGGGGTTTTTGTTTCAGAGTGTTGGATGGGTGGTTTCTTTTTTACTCTAGAATTGTATCTAAGTAGCTCCCCTTTGTGGGTTTATTGGGTCTCAAGAGGGTTGTACCTAATATTTTTTCTACTATTGAGACTCTCCTTTTTGTTGTTGTGATCTTCTTGGTTATAGAAGGTTTCTCCATTGGCCTCTATTCTTTTATCCTCAAATATTTCTCTACCACTCTCTTTAGTTTGGAGCTGAAGGAAACATTTGTTGGCCTTTTTCTTGATATGTTGGTTTTAGCTGGGCTATGTTAAAAGTTATTTTTGTTGTCCCAGAGGTATTTTATTTTGACTGGAATTTTCTACTCCTCCTTTCTCAAGGATCTGAGTGTGTTTATGAACCCCTTATGGTTTGAAAATTTTATGCTTTTGTTGGGGTTAGTTCTATTTTTTATGCAAATATGTGTCTTCCCGTCCTTGTTTAAGGCTACTCCTTTGAATGGGTTGAATTTTGAATTTGTTACTTCTCTTGGGATGTGTTCAAAGCCCTATTTTAAGATCCATATTTTCTCAAATTTAATGGGAGTCTTTTCTACCCATGTTTTTGGTTTGAAGTTAGTGGTTGGGCTATGCATAAAGCTTTTTCTATTGCCCTAGGTGATTTCTTTGTTTATGGGAGCCTTGGTTGCCCATTCTCTCTTTTTTTTTAAGGCTTCCATGGATACTATAGCTACTCAGGTTTCTTCTATTTTACTACTAACTAGGTTGCATTTAAAGTTTATCTTGAAGACCCATCTTTTTATGTTGCCAAAGAAAGCTGAGTATTTCCTTTTTATAGAAGTTTTTTCCTTCTCCCTAGATATGGTATCTCCTATAGGGTTGGAGACCTCTCCTATTGAGGTGGAGACATCTCCTTTTGAGGTGGAGGTGTATTCTTTAGTGGTGGGTCCTTTCTTGTTGCTCCTATTGAGGTGTATGTTGGGTTTGCAAGAGAGTTATAACTGTTGCAAAAAGGGTTTTCTTGGCTTCATCTCATATATAGGTGAAGAGGCACAGGGGTTGGTGTGGGTGTTCTACATCACCAAGAAGTTTGTTTTATGGCTCAAAATTTGGTTTTCTGAGTAGTTTTTTCATTGTTTCCAGACTGTTTTAGGCTATGTTTTCTTTTAAAAGGGTCCCAGGTCTTGATTTTCCTAGATGTACAGGGTTCAAGGTTCCCTTCAAAACCTTATGTTACAGATTAGGATATTCTTGATTATTCTATAAAATTCTGATGTTGATAGGTTGTTGGTTGTTTATGTTTTTATTTTAGCAACATATTTTCTTGATAAGGTTTCGAGTCCCTACATAACCTACTTGTAAAGGGTTTTGGGTCCCTTCAAAAGCTATTTTTCTCATATAAGAAAAATAAAGGTAATAAAAAAATACAAGGACAGATAGCCTTCACCTAATAGACAAATGAGAATTAACCAACATAGTAGAAACCTACATTAAAAGTAATTAAACCTAGAAAGGTAAGATAGTATAAATGCTAATATTATCTATAAAAATGTTGAAGATGGAGTACTAACACTAAAATTTAGTATGTAAATGTTATTTCCCACAAGATACAAAAATAGTTAATATTGAGAAGTTAAAATATTGAATTAGATAATGCAAACACTAAAGTCTCAATGAAAACACCATAATACAAAGCAAAGATGCCAAAGTAAAACAATGTCCAAAAAATATGAAAACCCTAAAAAAATCACTCACTAAAATGGACTCTAAGACAAAAAAATAGAAGAGGATCAATGTATCAGAAAACATGTAAAGAATGTGATGGTTAAATTTAGGCCAAAAATAAGGAGAAATACATTTAAATTACAAGGCATCCAATTAAAACTAAACCACACCTTTGATTGAGAAAATGAAGGCAAAAACAATGAGAAAATATAACACTAAACACTAGAATTTTACCTCCATGATCTTGAGATATGCTCTTGGATGAGATATTGTAGTAAAAACTTGATATGTTTGTTGATCTAGCTTGTATAAAATATTTCTAAAAAGAATTTTTTTTTTAATAAATATTAAATTTTAACTAAAAATATATTTTTTATAATAATTCAAGTAGGTTGAATACCTAAATCAATTTGATGGTTGAGATGAACATTGAAGCTAAATGGATAGATGGCATAAGAAAGATAATACTTTTTCAATATATCAATTTCAATTTATAACTTAAAATCAATATAAATTTTAATAATGATATGCCAATTTCAATTTTGATAAATCACTTTCAATATTGATTTGTCAATTCATGCTATCAAATTTAATTATATCTATTGATTTTAATTTTTGTGTGTCATTTATTAGGATATCAATTTCAAGATATTGATTATCAATTTTGATATCAATTGACATCATTTTGATATTTATTGAAATTTTAATTTTCATATCTTAATTTCAAGATATTAATTTTGATATATCAATTTAATGATATTGATTAGCTATTTTTATATCAATTGATATCATTTTGATATGTATTGAAATTTAATTTTCGTATATTGATTTCAAGATATCAAGTTTTTGTAGAGTATGAGATTCACTACTCTCTAGTATCTAGTACAGAGAAGAGTCTAAAAGGATTGAATTATTCACAACTACCTCGAGGAATAAGCTCAAGAAACAAAGAGAGGTAAAGGGGAGATTTCTGCAATGTTTTATGTTTTATGAAGTTATTTTTGGGAAAAGGACTTTAGAAGTCAAAAGAGAAAGCCTCGGAGGTCTCAAAGAAAAATTAGCTAGCTCTCAACTAGAGGAAAATAGTGCGGTGTGTAGGCATCCCTGTGACATGTTGTGGTCTCGTACAGACCAAAAATAGAGAAAGTCTACCGAAACCCAAAGAGCCTACTGTCAACTCGAAGACTGAAATCTGACAGTTTAATTGAGCTAACAAAATGTTGGAAATGATAAAAAGAATACAACAAGAAGAATACTAAACATTCAAGATTCTAAAAAAATGAAGTAGAATAATGAGAGATGACAAAAAGAAAATAGACTAATAGGAGGTATAGCATTGTGAAGCCTCCCACAAAACTCCACACACAAAAATAATGAAAATGGTTGGGTTTGTTTCAGGGATTTCCTTAGTCAAACCCCTGTTTTGGCATTTCCACCTCCACAGACAACCAAGAAGACAACAAGATAAAGAAATAGACAAGAGACAATGTAGAATGACAAGATATAGAAAGAAGACATGTTAGATATCAATATGATATCAAAAAAATATGATAATGGCAATAAGAAAGTGTTTACCACCCTTCAACAAGCTTGAGAAGCTGAAAGAGAGTGCAACACTTGAGAAAGCTTGAGACTAAGACGTAGGAGCCATGAACGTGAAAGAAACTTGAGCAATATGGTGTAGAAGATTTTGAGAAAGAAAGAACGCAAAAAGAAGAATGAGAGAATGGGAGAATGAGCTGCAAGAATGAAGTTAGATTGAATGAAATGAGAGATTGAATGAATTAGAGGGAATAATGGGAGTTTTAATGAATAAATGCATGCAAGAGGATTTTGCGAGTGTTCCTGTGATTGTAGAGGCATTACACTTTATGGGTAGGTGAAGTGTAATATCTCAATGGCCACAAGATTATGAATCTTGTCAAGATGTTCATGTGGTGTGCAAATGTCTATGCATCATGAAAGCGTCCCAGACAGAAATTCCTTCAATGACCAAAAGTGACGAGGTCAACGATAAATTTCAAGGTGAGGTAAAAGGGGGATTCACATTATCGTAATTATTAAACTAAAGTGAAGGTCATATAATGTGAAATTACATTAGGGGTGCAATATTACGATATTACATTTTTCCCCCATTTTAGCAAGCATATGCATTCTAAACATGTGTGAGCTAAAGTAGAAAGAGGTTGAAGAGAATATACCTAGGATGAAGAGGACACAAATATTCAACCTATTATATGTGATGTAAAGAAGTTGAGCTAGGAGATGAAGAGGACACGGGTCTTTGATCCTTCAAAGCTAACTGCAATCTCACCACAAACATGTTAGTTGTAGATAAAAATGTTAGGCGAAAAAGCAAAACATAAGCATGATAAAATTTCATAGACATGCAATGACATAATCTAATAAGATAAAAGATGACATTGATAAGTATGGCTAGCAAGGCTAGAGACCATATGACAACTAGATACACTTGTGGCTACTATAAATTAGGTTGCAAGAAAATCACAGAGAAGACAAGGAAATTCTAGTCAGGTTTCCCCTAAGCTAATTGATGAGACATAAGACATGAAGACATTTTTTTAGATATTTTTGAAACTCTTTTGAAAATTAAATAGATATGATAGTCCCCCCTTAGAATGATGTGTGCTACACAAAGGAGCACATGTCATTCTAAAGAGAAGAGAAACACACAAAGATGTTGTGGCATGAAACACATAGCAAGATGTATTTTTGGAATGTTGTCACATGAGGGATAACACATAGAAACCACAAGATCATAAAGAGAAAAGAAGAGACGAAGAAATCAAGATCATGGGGAGATCTGATTATTTGAGATCAGAACTTATCCTAGACATAAATAAATATAATACATTATGTATGAATTGTCATCACCCCCCAAATATATCAAAATAGGAAGAGCACATAAAGATGAAATAAAAATAAAAATCGGGTCAACATGGAAGAGGCCTGAATTCCCCAACACTTTGCATCATTCCCAATGTGAAAAAGAAAAGTTTATGACTTATAGAAGAATGATGATACAAATAGAAGAACTGTATGATAGATTTTATCTCGTATATCCAAGCACCTACAAGGGTAGAAAGGGTCCTCCAAGCGATAGCATAAATATTAATATACAAGCACGAGGGAACACAAACAAACACACAAAACTAATCTAAAAATAAAGAAGAGGTGTCACTCTAGTTTGACAACTCTAATAGGTCATCCTACTCCCAGTATAGATCATCATAAGGGGAGGGAAGACAAGCCTATAGGGGGGATAGCTAGGGTGGTTCCAACCAAATAGCTTGTGGAAAGAGCTAATGAAGAAGCCCCCTCAAGGTATTCCTTGCTGAGCTCATGCAAGACTACGATCTAGCAAATATCAATGATAGAGTGAAAATATCCTCCAATGAGTCGAACATGCACTTCTTAGGAGTGACATGTTGTGACTGGATAGGAGAAGGATGAGACACCCAAGAGTCACTATCGACCTCAAGAAGAGGGCTAGTAACAAATTATGAGGAGGACAACATTGTCTCTGTCACAAGGATGGTACAAGCCAAGGTAGAACAAGACTCAGAATATAAAGAATAATTCTTTTGACCATCACTCGTAGCGAGGTTTCTCTTTGAATTACACTTCAACGGATGATGTGAGATCCTCATGACAGAAGTGGAATATGGGTAAGGAGATGAAGCCACAAAAGACACAACCTTTGTAAAAGGCATGTCAATAGGCTAGGGAAAAGGAGGAAGAGCTGGAAGAGATGTGATAAGAGGTATCTCCACAAAAGGAGCGATGAACACCTACACCCTTTTGGGGTGAGGTTCATTAGGATCTACTAACGAAGCCAGAAGTAGCACAAAGGCAATGGGAACCAAAGAAGAAGGAGAAGTAGAAATAGAAGCAGTAGAAGTAGAAAGAGAAGGCTCCTCTTTGGTCTTCTGTGAAGCCACATGCTCCTTAGCCAAGGCATGTCAACAGTGCTTATGCTCTCATGCAAGCCAGTTACAGTGGGTATGGGTATTAGAAGCTACAACTTGAGAAGATGGAGGGAGCTCTTGTTCTACCAGAGGAGCGGTCTCCATAGACATTGTCAACATAAGGGTAGACTCCTAAGGAGGAATAGGAAGAGGAGGAAAAAAGAGAAGAAGAGAGATGGGAATCTTGATAGTAGGCCCCTTTCCTTTGTCTACCTTAAGGGTAGGTATCAGAGGTTAGGATGCAAGAAAAACCCCATGGAAATGCTTCAGCCTACCATAAAGGGTCGGTCAAGGGACTATGGGTAGGATCGGGAGCTAAAGACCTGAGGCTTTGACTTCCACAATGTAGGCACCTTTCCTTTTCTTGTGCTAGGCACAGTAGAAGGAATGGAGGACACCACCAGAGGTTGGAAGGTAGAGGAAGATGTAGAAGAAAAATAAAAAGGCCTAAGGGCTAGATATTTATTGTCCTCTCCCTCTAGAGGGGAAGAGGACAAAGCACATTGTTGTACATGCAAAGAAGCCTTGAAAGAAATAACTTGAGTAGAAAGTAGAAAAATACTTTTAGGCATTGAACCCCTAGTCTTATACCTGAAATAATCCTTGTAGAATAGGTCTCCTTTGGGTGGAAGAGGTCCAACTATGGCTGGCCAAAAGTGATCTAGGAAGAATCCCCCATGCGACACCAATGATTTGTATCTAGTATCTTGGATAGTGTACACGACACCATCATGGGGAGACTTAAAGAATTTATGGATAACCAAGGAAACCATGTTCATAGAGACTAGCCATGGGATTCCTAGCCTAACTCTGAAGAGGTTAGTGTTAGGTATCATGACAATGGAACTTCAAAAGTTTTAGGTCCAACCAGAACCAATAGAGAAATGGAACCAATGGGCACAACACAAAAGTCCATCATGCATGCAAAGCATCCATGGTCTAAAATTATTCATATTTATCCTTATGCAATTTTTTTTATAAAAAGAGTATCTTCCATGATAATATTGAACCAATTCATTGGGTCAACCATAAAGGTAGTGATGACATTATCATTAACATCAGTGGGGATATATAGTGGAGAGGGGTCTTTTTTTAGAGGTAGGTCACATGAGGTGAATGTAATATCAAGTGTTGCACCCATATGACCTAGAGGTGGAACATGAGTAAATGAAACCATGTTCACATACTCATATGGATTTAGATTGGAAGAAGAAGAAGCAAGGGTGACAAGATTGGTAAAATGGGACGGAAAGGGATCTGTGTAAATCTACAGTTTGACATTAGGCTTCACTATAGATTTATTAGAGTTTTTCATTTTTCCATTGAGTCGGATGGTACCATTATCGATTTGGTCTTGTATGACATGACGAAGATGCACACATCGCTCAGTATCATGACTTGAGACTCGATGGTATTGGTAGAACTTTTGTGCATCATACCACTGGGGATAAGGCTCATAAAATGGTTTGATCTCTGGAAGAGATATTACACCATATTTTAATATTTTTTATAGGACATTTGTATAAGATTCAAATAATTTTATAAATACTCTATTATGACCTACAAAAATTTTATCGATAGGAATGGACACCATGTTTTCTATCATTTTTTTCCTTGACTCTCTAGAGATAGAATCCCTGTACTGAGCAACCATTTAATAGTAAGTTCATGCAGAGAAGCACACAGATGGGTGAAAGAGGGATATTTCATCAAAAGAAATTTATCTCTCAATATCGATTACAAGTTCCTGATGAACATTCACTTTACGTTAGGATCGGGTAGGGCATAAGAGATCTAATAAAAGAGGGCTTGATAACGGCTAATGAAATCAATCACTTTATCATGCACACCTTGCTCATATCAAACTAGATCAGTAAAAGCAACCTTTAGTCTGATATTAGCCTAGAATTGTTAGAGGGACTGATTCACAAGTTGGTCAAAAGAAAAGGTAGAATTATTAGGGAGAGAGCAATACCACTCCAAAGCAACATCCTTGAGAGAACACGAGAATAGTTTTGCTAGTAGATCATCATGATGGAATAAATTAGTACACATGGTATTAAAATACAAGACGTGTGTTTGTAGGTCTCCTCTACCACTGTACTCTTTAAACTTAGGAATCTCCATCCTTTGAGGGATGGGGGTATTTAGGATGGAAGAATAAAAATGACTACATTTACAATAAGGCTAGAACATATACTAATAAGAAGAACTAGCCAAATTTCCCAACTATGATTGCATCCGCCCCATGTTTTGCAATACAACATTGAGGATGAATATCTATAGATGAAGTGTGACTAGTTAAAGCACCAACACTAGAGGTAGAGATATTTTGAGTCCTAGATGTAGGAATCTGAAAACCTAGAGGAATTTGATTTAATCTAATCATATAATCTTCTCAAGTGCGGTGGTGGTATTATTAGTAGCAATATTGATGGAAGGACTCATGTTGACCATGTGAACAGACACTCTAGGCATTCGAACATTCAGCTGATGACCAGCGATCTCTGATTGAACATATTGGGGATTGTCCAAGACAAAAGTGTAAGATAAGACATGGGTCTCTACAATATTTTATATTCCTCAAAGTAGCTCCAAACCTCTTCGATTGGTAATTAGTAAATTCTTTACACAATTGATGAGATGAGCTGCTTGAGGATAAGAATCTTCATTTCTTAGAAACCCTACGAGCTCTTCAAGCATTAATTCCAAAGAGTGAATCTACTCAACATGAACCTTGAGAGAAGTTCCTTAGCTAAGGAAGAGGAAGAGTTTGAGGGAGATACTGGAGGGGTGTGATTTTCAATCCCAAGCCAAGGAGGGGAGAATCTAACAGTGAGTCTCGTAGAGTACACTTTAAAATATGAACCTAAATGGGGAGGACTGAACCTTCTAGACCCCATATCAATGTTTGGATAGCTCCTTCTTACTATGTGCCTAGAGGTAGAAGATTGGGTTGTGAAGCTCATAAATATGCCACAACATGCTATCTAGTACATGTCTTGACAAGAGAGAAGAAAATTTTTGACACAAAGATAAGAGGAAAGAAAGTTTCACAAGGGGGTTCACCAAAATGTAGAGGAGGAGATTCACTACTCCCAACTCTCTAGGACAAAGAAGAGTCTATAGGGAGCGAATTGTCCTCAATTACCTCAATGAATAAGCTCAAGTGACAAAGACAGGTAAAGGAGAATTTTCTATAGTGTTTAATATTTTATGACTATTTTCAGGAAAAGAACTTTAGAAGCCAAAAAAGTAGGCCTCAAAGGTATTGAAGACAAGATAGATAGCTCTCAACTAGAGGATGACAATGCAATCCACGAACATCCCCGCAACATGATGTGGTATTGTACGGACCAAAAACAAAATGTATATTGAAACGCATAGAGCCTACTGTCAACTCAGAGATTGAAATCTGATAGTTTAACTAAGCTAATAGAATGTTGGAAATGATAAACATAATACAACAAGAAGAATACTAAACATGTAAGATTCTAAACTAATGAAGTGAAATAACGAGAGATGAAACAAAGAAATGGACTCATGGATGGTCCAGTGCTGTGAAGCCTTCCACAAAGCTCCACATGAAAAATTTGCACATACAAAAATAATAAAAATGGTTGGGGTTGTTTTGGGGCTTGCCTTAGTCAAACCCTCATTTTGGTGTTTCCACCTCCATAGACTGCCAAGAAGAAAATGATATAAATAAATAGACAAGAGACCGTGTAGAATGACAAGATATAGAAAGAAGACACATTAGATATCAGTATGTTATCAAATAAATACAATAATGCCAATAAAAAGTGTTTACCCTCCCATTAACAAGCTTGAGAAGCCGAAAGAGAGTGCAACACTTGAGAGAGCTTGGGACAAATACGTAGGAGCCACGAACATGTAAGAAAATTGAGCAAGATGGTGTAGAAGAGCTTGAGAAAGTAAGAATGCAAGAATAAGAATGAGAGAATGAGAGAATGAGGTACAAGAATGAAGTTAGATTGAATGGATGAGACGGAAGAATGAGAGTTTCAATGAAGAAATGCATGCAAGAGGGATATTTTTGGGCACACCTACAATTGTGGAGGCATTACACTTTGCAAGAAGGTGGAAGTGTAATGCCTCAACAGCCACAAGATCAAGAATCTTGTTAGGACATTCATGCGGCATGCAGACGTCCATGCATCACAAAAGAATCCCCAACAAAAATTCCTTCAACGATTGAAAGTGACAGGGTTAAGGATAAATGTGAAGGTGAGAAAGAAGGGGGATTTGAATTATTGTGTTTATTAGACTAAAGTGAAGGTTATGTATTGTGAAATTGCATTAGGGGTGCAATTTTATTTATCAATTTCTAGAAATCAATTTAAATTTTGATATTGATAAAAAAAAATTCAACAAAAGATATTGATAAATCTTAATTTCGTTAAAATAATTTTTTATTTTGATAAATTAAATTTTAAAATTTCATTTTAATTTCAACATTGATAATTTAAATTTGTATTAAAAGAATAAAATTGATTTTAGTCTCAATTTTGATAACAATTGATACTAATTTTAATTTTAATTTCAATTTCAATTTTAACATCAATTCCAGTCTATGAATTGATATAAAAATTGATAAAATAATGTTCAAAATATTAGTTTAAATATGTATATATATTAAATTCTGGTATATAAATTGATATAAATTATAAATTATAAATTATGTCAATTTTTTTTTACATTAATATCAAGATTTTGATATATGAGTATCAAATTTAATATATCAATGAATAATTTTAATGATTGAAATCAGATTTAGAATGAAATAAAGTTAGTTTTCCATTTCAAATATAAGGTTTATATTGATGAAATAAAGTTAGGGTTTTTATTCCAAATATAGGGTTTATATTGCTGATATAAAGTTAGCATTGGTGAAATAAATTTAAGGTTTCTATTTTAAATTTGTGGTTTTTATTTTTTTTTCAAATTAAAGGTTTTCATTTTAGATTTATAGATTAGGGTTTATATTTATATTTTAGGTTTCATTCATATATACATAGACAATATTAAATATGTAAAAGAAATGCATAATTATTAGTAATAAATATTAAATTTTTAATTAAAAAATATATTTATAATAGTTTAGATAGGTTGAAGACCTACCTTGATTTAGTGGTCTAGAGGAAGAATATTTGAGCCGCATAGCTAAAAAACTAGTGAGTTATATTTTACTTAGAAGATGACTAGAGAATGGTTGAGGTTCACATAAAATAAAATAATGTCCGAGTGTTTTTAAAGGGCTTTGGCTAAAATATTTTTGACAAAAACTATTGGGTCTACATAGATTCCATGTGTTTTTGTTTGAAAACTTTCTTTCCAAAACTACTTTCTTAATCAAAAGTGTGACACAATTTTGAACTTTCATCCAATAGCTAAATTTGGACCACAAAGAAAGATAAATTCATTTAAAATATAAAACATATAATTCAAACTAAAATACACCTTTGAGAGAGAAAATGAAGGCACAAATAATTAGAAAATGTATCACTAATACTGGCATTATACCTTCTTGATCTTGGGATATGTTCTTGGATGAAGGATTGGAGTGACAGTTTGATAAGTTGGTTATTTTTTCTTTGGAATCTCCTTAATTTGGAAACATGTACTTACTTTCAAGTGTGATTAATTACTCTTGGATAGGGGTGTTTATATATTTTTTATCATGAGATGGATGGTTAGGATTGATTTGCATATGAAGTAAGTTAGGCTTGAGAAAAATGGAGGGATAGTATACAATCAAAGTGGAGTTGAGATATCCTTAATTTTAATGGGGGTGGAAAATGCACACAGGTGGAGATCTAAAATGGGGGCTAGTGGATGGAGAGAACAAGTCATAAGATGGAGGGTTGAGATCAATTTATCTTGCATGGAGTTGTAGGATGCACACATGTGGTTGTTTAGAGTGGAGATAAGTGGAGGAGAGAACTTGAGTTGACATAGATGGCCAAGATATTATTAAATTTGAATGGAGGGTGGAGATGGAAGAAGTATTTTTCTATTTGCTTGGCTTTCCATAGCAAGAGTTGATACTTCTTTTATTTGCTTGGCTTTACATGATCTATGTGCTTACATACTTATATTTCTTCATATTACATTTAAAATTTATGTATTGTTTTATCTCTTTTGAATAATAAAAACAATAGTATTTTTAATATATATTTCACTTATATAAAATATACTACTCAGTATGTCTTTTCTATATTTTAAAAATTCCCATAAAACACTCGTAATGAAAAAATTATTAAAAAATGGGTGCATTACATTTGATAGGCTTAATATCATCGCTATGTCTAAATGGTTGCATATATACATAACTAAAAATATTCATTTACTTTTTCCCATTATTAACTATGAACTTTTGATTACTTTAAAAAAACCAAATGCTATAAAAATAAGATTTAAACTCAACACACGTATCTACAACAGATTTCATAACCATTTTTTTTTAATTTCTAAAAGAGCATTATTAAATAATTTAATGTCTCCTTGCATTGCACCTCCAAGTACAATTAAATAATTCAATCCTTTACTTGGACAAAGTTGTAAGGGTACATTCGTGTCTAATGTTTGATGTCATTGATGAAATCGTGTATTTTATTTAATGGTGTGGAAATAATTGTCTTATAATATGCTTTTGAAAAACAAAACATGATAAACACAACGTTTTATTTTAATGGTGAAATTTGAGTCTCTTCTCATTTTGAAGGGAGTTTTTTAAATATAAATATATTTAAAAATATAGAATTTTATACATAGTTGAGTTTTATGTTTTATATTATGTATTATCATTTATTATTATTCATATATTCACACTTTTATACATATGTTCTATCTATTTTTTTATCAAATTTATGATAACATTCATTTCCATGCATACATAGGTCATTTTATATTTCAATCTAGTACTTTGCAAGGTCATTCATGCGATAATTGAATTGTCTCACCCTAATTTTTAATTTTAAGCTCAAATATGATTGACTTCCTACTTGTATCCTTCTTGCCTAAACCTAACTACACATTTGTACATTATATTGTTATCTCATTGTATTTTAAAGCATTCAATACATTCATTATGAATGTCTAAGATTTGAGATATATATTCATATATCATTCACATTACACACTTCAATTGGTGCATTGAAAAGAATCTACTTCTACAAGAGCATCTTAGGAATATCACGTGATTGAAGATTATTATTAGTAATTATTTCTACATATTTTTTAGGGTTGATCTAGGAGAACATGTTCCCTTGTGATAGTCTGATGAAGGCGCAACCCGAGACTTAGAAAATAACCCACAGACAGGAGAACAATTTTATTACTTAGAAAACGGAGCTTCTTACATGCAGAGGATCTCAAATCCCCAATTTCTACAACACATGTAAGTTACAGAAAGCTACAGAATAATCCTTTCGCAATATGTGAGCTTATCCCCAAAAAGTTACCCAAAAATTAGAAACAAGCCCATAAATAGAGCTCCTCATTAGTTTGGAGCCAAAACAACATTCAAATTTGAGTTTAGGCAGTTTGGCGTTGAAAATTTATAACATGAAGTTCAAATTTCAAAAGAACATTTGCAGTTGTATCTTCTAGAAAGTGCGCCATCTTCCTGGGGCTATACCTTTTGATTCGGGACTCCGATTCGCGAACCGTTTAAACCGTAGGAAAGGTCTTGAAGTCAATAACGCGCTCAAATTTAGCCATGCCAATTTGGGCAAGTTTTGGGGCCGATCCGGGAGCTCTAAGTGCCTCAAATCTCACTCGGAAAATTTTCAGGTGCAAATTTGGGAAACTAAAACTACAATATCTTTCAACCCAGGAACAGAAAATAAAAACCATAAATTGAGAATTTCATTATGACGAAAAGGGTATCCAAAAATGTAAAAACATCTAAAAATAGAGAAACTTGAAATTTAACTATTTTTGGGTGATGCAAGATTGCCCTTACACCACTGGATGCTCCTACATCAGACACCCAGGGTAATTTGAGAAGTGACCTTGTCATGTCTCAGATGGTTAAGGAAAACCCAACTGGTCAACCACTGCCTTAGATAGCCAGGATGAATCTTCCACAAGCCTTCCTCTCTATTTCACCAGATATTCTTCATACTGTCTGTTTCTGGTACTCCTTCCCACACGACTATCCAAGATTGCTTCAATCTCCTCCCTTTCTGAAGTAGGTGTTGGAATGCCATACTGCCCTATTGTTGGTGCTTCCTCCGTTCCACCTTCATGATACTCTGTCAAATCTGAAATTTTGAACACAGGGGAAATGTTGATTCCATCAAGCAACTCTACCTCATATGCATTCCCTGAATCATGCTTCTTCAAAATCTTATAGGAACCGAACTTCTTCATCTTCAATTTGTTATATGTTCCCACTGGAAACCTTTCTTTTCTCAAGTGGACCATCACTTCATCACCAATCTGAAACTCCTTATACCTCCTCTTCTGATCTGCCTTAGCCTTATACTGCATATTCATCTTGTTAATATGTTCTCTTACCTTCTCATGTATATCCTTGACGTGTTCTGCAAAATCTTCGGCTTTAGCACTTATTTTCTCTTGGTCCATCTTCCTCAATTCTGGAGTTGTTTTGGGGCTACCTCCATACACAATCTGGAATGGTGATCTACGAGTGCTTCTATTGATAGAATTGTTGTAAGAAAACTCTGCTTGGGGTAAGATCAAGTCCCATCCCTTGGGTTTATATTCTACCAAACATCTCAGTAGGTTATCCAGACTCCTATTAACAACCTCTGTCTACCCATCTATTTATGGATGGTGTGAAAAACTGAACTTCAACTCTGTTTTGAAACTTCTTCCACAAGGTCCTCCAAAAGTACCCCACAAATTTGGTGTCACAATCTGAAACAATACTCTTTGGCGGACCATGTAGCCTCACCACCCCTTTGAAGAACAAGTCAGCAATGTGGACTGCATCATGGGTCTTCTGACATGGAATGAAATGTGCCATCTTCAAAAACCTATCAACCACCACAAAGACTGAATCATTCCCTCATTGTGTCCTTGGCAAACTAAGAACAAAGTCCATACTTATATCCTCCCATGGCCTCTCTGGTACAGGTAAGGGCTGATATAAGCCTGTATTCTGGCTCACTCCTTTAGCCATCTGACATACCCTACATCTTTGTACAAACTTCTTCACATCCTGTGATAACTGAGGCCAATAATAATGCTCACTGATAGTGGCAATGGTCTTATCCTAACCAAAATGTCCTGCCATTTCTCCACTATGCTTCTCCTTTATCAGGTTCTCCCTCATGGAACTCCTTGAAATACACAATTGACTTCCCTTAAATTACATGCCATCCTAGATTATGAAATCTAGCCACCTTGTCTTGTCCACTGTAACAGGTTCCTTGCAAGCTTTCCAAGCCTCTGCAAAATCAGGATCTTCTGCATACAGTGTCTTGAGTTCATTGAACCCAACCACTTCAATCTGCATCTTTGTCATCAATGTATACCTCCTACTTAAGGCATCTGCAACCCTATTTGACTTCCCACTCCTATGTTTCAAAACAAAGGTATAACTCTGCAAAAAATCTACCCATTTCATATGCCTCTGATTTAATTTTCCCTGACTATTTATGTACTACAAGGCCTGATGATCAGTATATAGAACAAATTCTTTCGGCGACAAATAATGTCTCCATTTCTTTAATACTTGAACTATCGCATAAAATTCCTGATCATATATAGAATACTTTCTCTTAGCATCATTTAACTTTTCACTGAAATAGGCAATGGGCTTACCTTTTTGGCTCAACACTGCTCCAATGGCACAACCACTGGCATCACAATCCACCTGAAACACCTTGTTGAAATATGGGAGGGATAGAATAGATTGCTCTGTCGCAGCTGCTTCCATTAGTTCAAAACTTTTCGGCTCCGGTGCTCCACTTGGTCTTTTCTATCCTCTGTTTATTTCAATCGAGGGGTCCACAAAATGCCTCTTGAAGTTTCATGAACTTTCTATAAAAACTAAGCAGAGCATGGAAAGATCTCACTGCGAGTAGCGGTTCTTGGGGTGGCCATTCGAGGAATAGCCTTCTTCTGCGGGTCTATCTTTAAACTATACTGTTGGAGACATGAACCCTAAGTACACTAACTCCCTCTCCACAAAACTACACTTCTTCAGATTAATCAATAGTTTCTCTTCTCTTAAATTCTCAAAGGCTCTCTGAATATGCATCGGATGCTCATCCAATGTCTTACTGAAAATCAAAATATCATCTAAATACACAATAACAAAACTTCCCAGAAATTCTTTTAGTACCTCGTTCATGAGCCGCATGAATGTGCTCGGTGCATTGGTTAGCCCAAAGGCATGACTAACCACTCGTACAGGCCCTCTTTGGTCTTGAAGGCAGTCTTCCATTCGTCACCCTCTCGAATCCGGATCTGGTGATATCCACTCTTTAGATCAATCTTTGTGAAGTACTGAGCTCCACTTAAATGATCCATCGAGGTCGTCATCCTTGGCGAGGAAATTTGGCGTACTTGATTGTTATCTTGTTTATGGCTCGAGGAATTTGTAGACATCCTCCCTCCCCATCCTTCTTTAGTTGCTGATGCTACTTGGTCGCGCATGGACTCAAACTCTCGAAATTATCAAACCCTTTCTCAACAACTCTTGAACTTATCTGTTCAACTCCTCATTTTCTGCTGGAGTTATCCTATGAACTGCCTTATTTGGTAAACTGGCTCCAGGAATCAAGTCAATCTGATGACTGATCTTCCTTCTTGGTGGTAAACCCTCAGGTATATTATCAGAAACAATAATCTGCAGAGGCTGTTAACATCCGGCTATACGGAACCTTCTCACTATCCTCCTTACTCCTCACAGGAATCGATGCTATATACACATGTGCTCAATGCTTCATACCTTCTAAAATTTCTTCCATCTACATAACAAATTCTAGCGCATCTTTTGCATTACCTTTTCTTAGGTCTCCTTGAGGGTTTCATGGCGAAGACCCATCATTTTATCCAAGGAATAGAGATGTTTGCATGGCCCATCATGTATAGCTTCGCCTATTGAGTACCTTACGGCCTCCCCAACAACATGTGACATGCATCCATGGGGATGATATCACAGAGTACCTCATCATGGTAGCTCCCGATCTTGAACTTTACTAGGCACTGCTCATTGACCAAAACTTTTTGGTCTTTCTGCAACCAAGCAATCCAATACAGATGCGGGTGCCTTTCCCTCTTCAGCTTCAACTTTATGACCATCTCCTCTGACACTAGATTATCAATGCTCCCACCATCAATAATGACATCACAACATTTTCCTTCACACTTGCACCTTGTGCGAAATAGATTCTTCCTCTGTTTTGGTTTCTTTTCCTCAGTCAATAGGGCTCTCCTAATCACTAGGGCTTCTCCCCTTTCAGCATCATCTGAATGTTCAGATTGGGCCTCCTCATCTGCATGCGCAACTCTTCCACGACCTTCTGGCCTTTTGTCTACCCTTCCTTGGTGTTGTGGACATTCATAGGCTCGATGCCCTTCTTCACCACACTGGAAACACGTTCCTCTTAAACCACCTCTTCCAGATCCTTGTCCATATCTCCCTTGTCCTCTACCTCTTTGATCACCACTATTTTGATCACGAGGGCGGTAGAAGTTGTCATTCCTTTGGCTTCGGCTGGTACCCACATCTTCACTTTTCTTTTCATCATGATTTTGGATTCCTGAAGGTCTTCCACTGCCCCTTCCGCTTTGACCTCCTCGTCCTTTTTGCTTGCCATCAAATCTTTTTTTCAGCTTCTCTTCCACCTTCAGAGCAAACTGATACACATCCTTAATGGTGGTCATTCTGACTAGGCTTAACTCCTCCTGAATACTCGTTCGTAACCCATTAAGATATCGAGCTACCTTCTCCTTATTGGCCTCTATGTGACCCATTCTAATGATTATCTTGTGAAAATCTTCAGTATATTCTTTTAGAAATCTGCTTCCTTGCTTCAACCCTTGCAATTTCTTCAACAGATCTAACTTGTAGTCCACTGGTATGAACTGCTTCTTCAGTTTCTCTACCATGCGATCCCATCTGGTGATATTGCCTTTTCCTCTTCAATTTCTTTCCAACTGAACCTCTTTCCACCAAATACTGGCATGGCCCTTCAGCTTCATTTTCGCAAACTTAACCTGATTTGGGTCCTCTATTTCCTCAAACTCAAAATATTCTTCTAGCTCCTTGATCCAGTCGATCAAGTCTTCCGGGTTCAAGCTTCCGGAATAACTAGAGACTTCTACTTTGGGTCTTTTCTTGATCTTCGAAATGGCCCTTATTAGCCGCATTTGGTCTTGATCGATTGCTTCTTCTTCTTCTTCTACATCTGAACCTTCTTCCTCTCCTTCATCCTCACTTTTCTCCCTTGGATTTAACCCTCTTCTCAACTGCTCTTGTAACGCATCAATCTATCTTTGGAGGGTTGCCAATGCATCTCTTCCACCAGCATTTCTACCACCTCGACCACCTCCAGCACCACCACTCTTGGAGGCATCTTTCTTGACCTCGACCCTAAACCACGGTCCTGGTGCAAGTTTCCTCACGATCAACGATCTGTCCATACGCTCAAGAAAACCCGCTCTGATACCACTTGATGAAGGCACAACCCGAGACTTAGAAAATAACCCACAGACAAGAGAATAATTTTATTATTCAAAAAATTTAGCTTCTTACATGTAGAGGATCTCGAATCCCCAATTTCTACAACACATGCAAGTTACAGAAAGCTACATAATAACCCTTTCGCAATATGTGA
>VDFB02256132.1:121360983-121408028 GCA_007258455.2 Sequoia sempervirens
AGAGGGTGGGAGAAGGTTGGAGAGAGTGGGAGAGTGGGAGAGAGGGTGGCAGAGGGTGGGAGTGGGTTTGAGAGGGTGGGAGAGTGTTGGAGAGAGGGAGAGAGGGTGGGAGAGGATGGGAGAAAGTGGGAAAGAGGGTGGGAGATTAAGGGATGAGGGTTGAGAATTGAGGGTTGAGGATCCAAGAATTGGCATCCTAACTTGGCCTACTTGAAAAAACCGTTCCAAGAAATGAGGTCTCCAGGTGATTTATTTTTCAAACAGGCCAATTTAGGATGCCAATTTCACCCACCAGCTTGCCAATTCGATGAAATTGGCAATGTAGTGGCCTGTTTGAAAAAATGGGTCCAAGAAATGGGGTCTCTCGGTGATGTAAATCTCTAGGAGACTCCATTTCTTGACACATTTTTTCAAACAGGCCAATTTAGGATGCCAATTTCACCAACTAGCTTGCCAATTCGGTGAAATTAGCAATGTAGTGGCCTATTTGAAAAAATTTGTCCAAGAGCATGGGAGAGGGTGGGAGAGAGTTAGAGAGCATGGGAGAGGGTGGGAGAGAGTTGGAGAGAGTGGGAGAGAGTTGGAGAGAGTGGGTGAGTGGGAGAGAGGGTGGGAGAAGGTGGGAGAGGGTGGGAGAGTCAGAGAGAGTCAGAGAGTGTGGGAGAGGGTGGGAGAGAGTGGAGGAGGGTCTCTCTCTCACTCACTCACTCCCTCTATCTCTCTCCCCTCTACCCTTAACCCTCTCTCCCTCTATCTCTCTCCCACTCCCTCCCTCTCTCTCTCAACCCTCTCCCTCCTACCCCCTCTCCCTCTCTTAGGTCTCTCTCTCTCTCAGTCACTACCTCTTTCTCTCTCCCCTCTACCCTTAATCGTAAACCTTAAACTCTTAACCCTATAAATCTACCCTATAAATCTTAAAAGAAACCAACTTTATTATAATGCAAGCGCATTATGAGTAAGTAGAGACATGTTTGTTTTAGCAAGAAATAACACACTCGCATTATAACACGAGCGTGTTTTGTCTTGCACTAAAAATGGTAAAAAAAACACAATATACCTATGATGTTAGCCCACATTCTGCATATTCTCTTGGTTTTGCACGTCCTCCGACAAAAATTAGCTTTTTGGTGATTGAGTGAAGTGTGCATGCATGATTTTTAGATTCCACCACCTTTTTCATGATCTTTCCATCACCTTTGCAGGAAATGGCAGAGTTTTCACGTTGAAAAGCATATAATATCAATTCAAGTTTGAATTACAATGATAACTGAAAAACAATTGAAGTTTGGAGGGGAACAAACTTTTGAAAAAGTCAAATTTTTGAGGAGTTTGAGGAAAGAAGAAGCAAAGGCTACATAATTGGGTAGAACTCCTCCATTTGAAACTTTGGTTTTTTAGGTATTTGAAGTCTTTGTACATTTTCTTTCATTCTATTATGGCTTGCTTTGATTTTTGTTGTTTTGCTTATTCCATGTTGATCAAATTGTTTGTTTGTCATGTTACAACCTTAGGTTGTCAATGGACATTTTAAATTACACAATTCTATACACTTTCCTATTACATTTTTAAACCACATCTCTTTGAGGCATTTTGTTAAATTTGACAATTGACTTTCTTTGTGTATGCTTCCAAAGCTTTCATTAAGGTATTTTGTCAAACAGTTATACAAACCAGCTGATTGCCTTGTCTATGCTACCAAATTTTCCATACATGTCTCTAAAAATTTGGAATATACTCCTAATGCAGTAGGGGGAGGCCTGCAACACACAAACACACAACTCCAATCTACAAACAAATTTACAATTTACAATTTCATCAGGACCTCTTCTTTCAACAAATTCACATTGTTCAGGTTGTAGCATATCAAAGTCACTCAATCGGGTATAATTCCCCACACAACCTTCTCACTTCTTAGAAAACCCCCAAATCCAAAAATAGTCTCTACTTAGGTCTCAAAACAAAAGATTTTCTAGGTTTTAGGACCTTGCATGATCAAATAGGTTTCCAATACAAAAACCCTCAATTTGCTCATAAATATCTAGGGTTTTCTATATTTCACAACTCCAAGGCCTTTCAAGCCTCACCAAAGCATCAAACAAGTTTTTCAGGGTCTGCAAAAACAAAATAAACCTTCACTAGGCCTTTAGCCTCATTAGATCTCAAAAACACCACTTTGGTTCCTCCTTTTCATGCCAAAAACTCACATTCTCAGCCTAAGATAACGTCACCATCCCTATAGACACCTTACCACTATTAAAAGAAACATGAAAACTTGAAAACAACATATTACATGCCTTTCCTCTGAATCACAGGTTACCACAGTAGGAGGAAAGGCTCCATCTTTAAATTAAAGTAAAACTCATACCCTGCTGGTCTGTACAGGTTGATCAGGAATAATGGAGTTTTTCTTTCACTGAAACAACCAAAGGAGTCTCAAAATAGATTGAATTCCAAGTTAAGACCTTCCACCATAGTGATTTATGAATTTCTAATCATGGGAGGCCTGTACTGGGTCGTACACAGGAAAAAGAAACTGAAAACATAGAAAAAATACTTGAAACTCCATAGTTTATGCATTGAGTAGAGCACCAAATCCTCAAAAGCAATTCATTGAACCCTTTATTCGGGCTTGTATGATGTTTTTATACATTTTCAAATCAGGATTCCCAACTTCCTTCAACGCCCATAACCACCCTTGAACCACCAAACCTTCATTAAGCCTAAAAGTACTAGTATTAGCAATGGTTTGCTTAATAAGCTTCATTATGCAAATTTGTTGTTCGACAGACCTAGTACCATTTATACACCTTTATTTTACCCATTACAGAGCCTTTCAACATATCCAACAATCACCAATTATTTTTTTGTACCAAACTGCACAAATTATCATGTTTTCTACACTTTTAAGGGCCTAAATTAGCCCACTTTTACAAAGGGACCACCTTCAAAACTTGTCCAAATCTCCTGAAACCTTGGGGAAGCACTTTATATCTATCAAAACTTAAAATTATAGCATTAGGTTGTAGAGATTCAATCATTTACTGCCCAATTCATAAAACCCTCTCCCTAGGCTTAGAAACCCTATATTTTATTGAAAATAGCACTTGCCAAACACTCCAAAACATGACAACTATTGAAACAAGCCTAAAATACCCTGCTAATGCTCAATCTAACATAAAATAATGCTTCCCAACTCAAAAATTCAATTTCAGTCGCCAAAAGCTCAATTTTGTTAAGGAAAACTCAACATTTCCTCATTTGGTTTGACGCCCAATCCAAGGATCATCCTCCATTCAAGTTTATCATGGAATTTTATAATGTTTCCCTCTTAAAACAAACCACTTCAACTTCAAAAACTAACATTTGAAAGAGGTGACCGTTGGTCTCCCTCTTTAATAGACTTTTACAACCCTTCACTATTAGTTAATTTGACTTGACTTAGCACTTTTTGCACAGGTAAAATTATTCGTCATGCCGAAGAAACGAACTGTTAAAAGGAAAAAACTAACAGATGATCAGCTCCAAGCCTTCAGAGATAAAGAGAAAAAATGGATGAGGGAATATCATGAAAAGCAGAAATTGGGAACGATTGACGAAAACAAGCCAGTTGAACATGAAACTCAACCGTCAAAAAGAGAAAAGAAATTGACAGCACAAAGGGCACGAATGTGAAAGAGTCATGCTAGGGGAGATGCAGATACCATAGTTGGAGACACACCCTCTACCACAAGTGAATACGAAGGGACACCATTAAGCACAAGCAAATATGGAGGGACGCCATCTACCACAAGTGATTATGGTTGGACACAATCCACCACATCTGAAGTTGAGAGTACATCATCACTCGGATTTGACGAACAAGGTATTCCATCATCCCCACGTGAACCTCAAGGTATGTATTCTATTCCACCCTCAATAGAAGGTACGCAATCTATCCCACCTCAATTAAATATTGATGAAATTGCTAATGTTGAGATGTATGTACCTAAGAGAACACAACCTATAATTTTGTATAGAAAGCCAAAGTTTTTGATTAATATTGATGAGGATATTTTGCAGCACATGGAAGGTAAGATTCCAGAATGCACTTGTAGAATATATGCTGATACGATTTGGAAAATCTTCTTTGAAAGGCTAAATGAGACTGCAAGATGTCAACTATTTGTTCAAATGATACAGCGTTTTAACTACAAAAACATCATGAAGCCTCTTGGGTTGACAAAATCGAATGCATCAAGTGAAAACACTATTGTGAAAAATCTAATGAATGCTTATGAGACTGTAGGTAAGACCTCATGCTCAAAGGATAGTAATGTCACCCGATGTGTCATTACATCGACTTTGGTAAGTTATCAAACAAAGAGATCTTGTCTCATTAAAAAGACAAGTGAACAAATGGGAATTAGTAGAAAAACTTTATCAAAATCCATTCAAACGTGGAAAAGAATTGAGGGCACCAATTCAAATGAATTATGGGAATTCTCGAGAAGAATACCACATAAAGATAAAAAAGTTGTTGAAGCATTGAGAACACTAATTGAATATTATTGGAAGAATAATACAAGGCCATTATGAATCAAAGGGATGTCGTAAGAAGGAGAATCAGTAGTCGGAATCGTGAGCAACATCCAAAGCATTTTTTGGATACGACTCAAACCCAATTTTTTCATAAATTTCAAAATGCTTATCCTCAAATTAGTATTTCTCAAATATTTTTTGAAATGCTTAAACATTTTTATGTCAAGATAAATCACACATGCACTACTTGTTGTTGTAGACTACATATTGAATTCGCTAACCATTATGATGTTTATCGTTCTATATGTTTAGATTTGCATACTAACGATGTTTTGCAGGATTGTGTCATAGAAGCCCCACCAAAATCTTCAAGAGAGTTCTTATCAAAAAAATTATGTCAAATAGAGGATGGAAAAATATTCTATAGGACATCATGCTTGGATGGTTCATGCGAGCATTGTGGTGGCTTGCAACAAATTCCAGTATGTCAACATATGGAAAAAATAGATGAGGTGGGACATAAACTAGTAGATTTCAGGAAGTATAAAATAGTGGCATACACTACAAAAGATGGGTCTCAAGAAAAAAGGTGTGATTTGGTTATTGAGAAGATTCTAGTGTATCAGTTTATGTCCATGTTTCATGAGAATCTAGTGTATGAGTATGCAAGGCATACCCATAGAGCCTAATGGTTGAACACACAATTTAAGCTATGCAAGGACACCTTTCCACTTGGCAGCATAGTATCAGTGGTTGACTTTGTAGAGAACTGCATTCTAAAGCCATAGCGTGAGGTGCAGTCACAGTATTAAAACTCCACACAGGTTTCAATATTTGTGCACATAGCATTCATTCATGCAACTGATAGTACAAAGGACCAAATGAAGGTATTGAGGGAGTATCACTTTTATATTAGTGATGATCACACACATTCTCCAGTGTTCATGCAAGGTTGCTTCCAGATGTTCTACAGTCATTTGGCTCATAGGGGCATAGCATACAGTCGGCATATAATATGGTCAGATAACTGTGCAACACAGTTCAAGAACGTACGCATGTTCTACTAGTTGTGCAGGATGCATCTCACTACATGTGTTCAACATATGTGGAACTTTTGTGAGGCTAGACATGGAAAGGGGGAGCATGCGTGAAAGGAGCATTAGTGCGAGAAGAGTTAAATTATAAAGATAGTGCACAGTTGACAGATGCAAGATCAATCGTCAAGTGGTGTAATGCTTCGATGGGTCCAGGTAATGAAGGTACGTCTTCAGCTCTTAGATTTTTTTGGTTGATGGATGATACTAACATTGCACCATATGAGGATTGTTGTACACTAATAGGATCGAGTGAGTTGCACTCTTTCCTTAGCTCAAATTTAGGTTCATGAAGTATCAATATGCGTAAGATGACATTCTTTTGTTCTTCATATACAATGCAAGCCTAGAATGATTGTGACTCAAGGGAGTGGGTTAAAAAATGGTTGACAAGTTATCTTAGCCCACTTCACACGTATCGCCCTCCGACGACGTTGGAACTAACACAGATGGAATCATCAGTTGACTTTGACCATGTATCAGATCTAGTTCAACTAGGTAATATATCTACTTGCTTAGGTTTTCAAATTCCATATTGTTATCTTACTTTGTACTGTATTCATAATGTTGACTAATTTCAAGAGATATGTCGCACATATAAATGCAGGGCATGTTTATGCAGTTATTGCAGATGAAGACAATGAAGAGGGAATAGACTATTACTTGTGTCGTTGTGTTGAGGCCAAAAAGAAATTGGAAGCCCCAATTATAGATGGAGAAAACATTGAATACCCTATAGGCTCAATTGTTGTTACTGGAACATGGCTGAGAAGGTACCCACATAAGAGTGTTAAAAATTGGTTGTTTGAGGAATTTGACATGCATCGTAAGATTCTTCATTACTCAACCCTTGTCATGGCATCCAATGTTCATTTGACCAAATATGGGGGTAGACATTTGAATAAGACCTTGTGGAAGGTCTGTGAGTCTAACCATAAGGAAATACTTGACACAATAAAGAGTAGAGCAGACTCGAATGGTTCATTGGATTAATTTGTAAGTATATGCACAATGGTTCTTATTAATTTATAATTGTATCCACGTTAATTTGGTTGATGCCAATGCTATCATCTTATTTTATTTTGTGTATCTGTAAGTAACCAGGCAAACATTGATTGGTGTCCCCTTGCATAAAATGCAGATTTATGAGCCATCCAACAGAATCTCAGGAAGAAAAGCAATGCAACATCCTTATTTTGATGATCTTGGCAAATCTCAATTATGATTTTAAGCCATTACAAAAGTGTGTGTGAAGCTTGGTGAGACAGTTTCAAGTTATTCATTTGAATTTAACCTTATCATAACCACCTATGATGTAGACATTATAAGAGCATCTTGAATTTCAAGATATTCTATTCATGAGAGGTGTTGTGTGCAATAGGTATCTTGAACTCCTAGTGAAGATGTATGACCAGGACTGACTAATTTGAGAGACTACCATGCCTATCTATAAGTTCCTTCCATCTATTTTGGATGAGCTATTTCTTTTTATTCTTTTACTTTGTGTATCTGTAACTAAACTAGTAAAAATCGATTGGTCTCTCTTTGCAAAAAATGCTAATTTTTGAGCCATCAAAGAGAATCTCAGCCAAAAAAGCAATGCAACATCCTTATTTTGATGATCTTGACAAATCTCAATTCTGATTTGAAGCCATTATAAAAGAGTGTGTGAATCTTTGCGAGGGATTCTCAAATTACTCATTTGAAGTTAACCTCTAAATGAGAACCTATGATGTAGACATTAGAAGAGAATCTTGAATGTTCATGAGTGACATTGTAAAATATCTGTGAGAACAGCTCATACCTAAGGCATTGTAATGAGATTTAAATGTATAATAACCTTCAATGCCTCGAAGGAGAAGTTTTTGGTTGATTTGTAACCCATTTTTTATCAATAAGAACGTTATTTTCTAGAAATTTACTAGTTTTTTCACTTTTCTTGTTGTTGTACGGTCTATACAGATACTCAGATGATCTAAAACCTATTGTATGTTGTAGATAGATGAATTATCTTTCATTCTCACCTATTTAGAGGTTATAACTCTTTGTATAATGAAAGTTATCTTGTTTTTACTGTTGCTACCTACTTTCATAGTGTTCTTGGATTGAAGGGTTTCATGATGTAATTCGACCCATTCCACTTTATGTTCCTATTGTAACTTGTGGAATGGGTCCTCTAACTTGTAAAATACATGTCTAACCTATTTAGAATGTTGTGGAGTCAAGGTTGGGTGTTTGGGATGATGTTCTAGGGCTGTAGCAAGGTATTTTCATGATGAAAATGAGGGTTTCAAGTGGTGTTTTGACAAAATGTGGGAAGGACTATCCATGTAATGTATTATTCACCTTGGGGCAGCAATTCATATGCCCTTTAACTCATGTTTGTTCACAAAACCCTCCAAAATAGGGTATATCGACTATTCACAAGAACATGCTTAAAGGAGGCTTCAAATTAAACCTTCAAACCACATAGAAATCAATTTCAACACAAGCGTCTACGTGGAAAGAAAGATTACACAACATACATTAGCCTGTATGGCCTGTACAACTCTATAAAACAAGGAAGAAACACATAAAATTTAAAGAAACTCAGAATTTCTTATTGTTGAAAACCTTGAATCCCAAACCAACATTACAAATGATTTCTTTTGTTGCCCACTGAATTCCATCGAAAAGAGAGCACAATCACTGTGTACGGAATCGTACAGTTCAAGGAAACATCAGATCCCAATGTATAAAAGGGTAGCAATGTTTGACGGGGTATTACTTAGATACCATGGTGCTTATGAAATATCTGTCTAAACCTATTGGATCATGTTGGGCCCCTCTAAAATAACCTCTCTTAGTTTTCGTTATTTCAGAGTGGTTTTCTCGTGGTGTCCAATTTTCAGTTGATGGAAAAAGTGTCAAATGCAAGCAATAGAAAGTTGCAAGGTGGTGCAACTTTCGTTCTGCAACTCATGTGACCAAACAGAGTATTCCAACGCATCTGAATAGGCATGTCTACGCTAGGAATAGTCATCTTTTGCACCCAAACATGTGGAATTGTTCTAAGCTACGTTCAATCGGATTGATCCCTTAAGGGTCCAAAGGGAAAAATAGCTGCAAACTTCAAAATGAGGTTACTCAGACACCGTGACACTTAGAAAATTCTCATCTAATCTTATGGGATCACTTTGGGCCCCTCTACAATAACCTCTCTCGGTTTTCATTATCTCAGAGTGGTTTTCCTGTGGTGTCCGGTTTTCAATTGATGGAAAAAGTGTTAAATGCAAGCAGTGGAAAGTTGCAAGGTGGTGCAACTCGTGTGACCAAACAGACTATTCCAACACATCCAAATAGGCATTTTTATGCTAGGAATGGTCCTCTTTCACACCCAAACACACGGAATCACTCTGAGTTACGTGCAACCAGATCGATCCCTTAAGGGTCCAAAGGGCAAAATGGCTGCAAACTTCAATATGAGGTTACACAGACACCGTGATGCTTAGAAACTTCTCGTCTAATCCTATGGAATCATGTTGGGCCCCTCTAAAATAACCTCTCTCATTTTTTGCTATCTCAGAGTGGTTTTCCCGTGGTGTCCAGTTTTTAGTTGATGGAAAAAGTGTCAAATGCAAGCAATAGAAAGTTGCAAAGTGGTGCAACTTTCATTCTACAACTCGTGTGACCAAACAGATTGTTCCAACGTGTCTGAATAGGAATTTTTACGCTAGGAATGGTCCTCTTTCACACCCAAACATGCAGAATCGCTCCGAGCTATGTTCAACTGGATCGATCCCTTAAGGTCCAAAGCGTAAAATGACTACAAACTTCAGCATGAGGGTACTCAGACACTGTAATTCTTAGAAACTTCTCATCTAATCCTATGGGATCATGTTGGGCCCCTCTACAATAACCTCTCTCAGTTTTTGTTATCTCAAAGTGGTTTTCTCGTGGTGTCCAGTTTTTAGTTGATGGAAAAAGTGTCAAATGCAAGCGGTGGAAAGTTGCAAGGTGGTGCAACTTTCATTCTACAACTCATGTGACCAAATAGATTTTTCCAACATGTCCGAATAGGCATTTTTACGCTAGGCATGGTCCTCTTTTGCACCCAAACATGCGGAATCACTCCGAGCTACGTTTAACCAGATTGATCCCTTAAGTGTCCAAAGGGAAAAATGGCTGCAAACTCCAACATGAGGTTACTCGGATGTCGTGACACTTAGAAACTTCTCCTCTAATCCTATGGGATCACGTTGGGCCCCTCTACAATAACCTCTCTTATTTTTTATTTATCTTAGAGTGGTTTTCCTGTAGTGTCCAGTTTTCAGTTGATGGAAAAAGTGTCAAATGCAAGCAATAAAAAGTTGCAAAGTGGTGCAACTTTCGTTCTGCAACTCGTGTGACCAAATAGACTGTTTCAACATGTTTGAATAAGCATTTTTATGCTAGGAATGGTCCTCTTTTGCACCCAAACACGCGAAATCGCTCTGAGCTATGTTCAACTGAATCGATCCCTTAAGGGTCTAAAGGGAAAAATGGCTGCAAACCTCAGCATGAGGTTACTCGGATTGCGTGACACTTAGAAACTTCTCATCTAATCCTATGGGATCATGTTGGGCCCCTCTACGATAACCTCTCTTGATTTTTTTTTAATTTCAGAGTGGTTTTCCTGTAGTGTCCAGTTTTCAGTTGATAGAAAAAGTGTCAAATGCAAGCAATGGAAAGTTGCAAAGTGGTGCAACTTTCGTTCTGCAACTCGTGTGACCAAATAGACTATTTCAACATGTTTGAATAAGAATTTTTATGCTAGGCATGGTCCTCTTTTGCACCAAAACATGCGAAATCACTATGAGCTATGTTCAACCGAATCAATCCCTTAAGGGTCCAAAGGGCAAAATGGCTGCAAACTTCAACATGAGGTTACTCGGACACCGTGATGCTTAGAAACTTCATGTCTGATCCTATGGATCATGTTGGGCCCCTCTACAATAACCTCTCTCAGTTTTTGTTATCTCAGAGTGGTTTTCCGTGGTGTCCAATTTTTAGTTGATAGAAAAAGTGTCAAATGGAAGCAGTGGAAAGTTGAAAAGTGGTGCAACTTTCGTTCTGCAACTCGTGTGACCAAATAGACTGTTCCAATGCGTCCAAATAGGCATGTTTACACTAGGCATGGTCCTCTTTCTCACCCAAATACGCGGAATTGCTCTGAGCTATGTTCAACTGGATCGATCCCTTAAGGGTTTGAGTGTAGTATGTTGAAATAGGCCATTCCACCTATTGTTCAGGCTATGTCTCGGTGATATGGGCCTGATGTAAGTAGTATAGGGAGTATAAATAAGAAAATAACATTAGTGAGGGCATTGGAAGAGATTACTAACACTTCCCCTATTGAAAATTCAAAATTGAGGCTCCTTAAAAGCAAGGCTAAAAGAGGTGAAAAAAAGAAATTGCTTGAAAATAAGTTAGAATAGGTTGGAAATAGGGTGATATTGTTGAGTTTTATGTGTTCAAAAGATCTGCAAGGACAAGGGAGGTCAAAAGTATGTTATGGCATGACATGCCCTAGTTGGGAAAATAGGGGTTTTGAATGAAAAAGAGAGGTTTGAGGGAGTAAAGTGGGTAAAGTCAAGTGGCAACATAATTTAGTGGTCAATAAAGTTTGTGCAGGTAGAATGAAGAGTGTTGGAATAGGTTTTGAGGTTCAGGTTCGGGGGTTTGGTTCGCCGGTTTGGCCAAAATAAATTGGAGGGGGGTTCAATTCATTTTGGGTTCATTGGTACAAAAAACATGTAAAAACAAAATATATATCTATGCAACCTAGAAGCATGAATTAGGATTAGAATATCACATATCATCATATAAACAACAAAACCACCATAAACTTGAATTTCATTTAAAACATGCATGATAAATATTCATCGTTGAAACTTGAATTGTGGTAGCTTGATATATAGAGTATATTGATGCTAGGGTTCAATTTGTATGATTTTGAAAAAAGAATCCAATTGAGTAGAGTTATCAACATTATTCATAAATCATAAGAATTTGTTTAGTACACTAGCTATTTTGATGTCTTCTTGTAGTCTCAAACATTATTTTGTATCATTGTTACATTGGTCTTAAGAGTGGCAGCTTAATATATCTTCATAATACAAAATATGGTTCACCTCTGCAGTGTAACAATGGCATAGGCAGATTTTTCTTTCAAAGAACCAAAGGGTGACTGCACAATTGAAGTGTATAAACTATAGAAGCAGAAATCTGCAAAAAATCCTGATTAATCTCGATTTTTTAAAAATCTGCAAGCTGGACGATTTTTTCCTCAATTTTTTGAAAAAATCTTTGACCTTTTGGTCAACAATTTTTTCCCATTTCAAACAACAAAATTGCCAAAAAAAATGTGTTTATAACCTGCAAAAAAATGTGAATAAAATCACGCTGATTTTCATGTGAAAAAAAACCATGAGACCATAGCTTGTTGCTTACTATTATGCTTTGATATATTTTTTTCAAGCATCCATAGCTTGTTCTAAGCTTTTAGCCATAGCACAAATTGTGAATTGTATGATAAAATGCTTTGGTAGACATATATGAAAAATGTGGTAGCATAGACAAGGCAGTGAACTTGTTTGAAAAAATGCCTCAAAGAAATGTGGTTTCATGGTGATGGAATGGCATGACGAATGCCATGACAAGTAAATTGCAATGGATTGTCATGGCATTCCATCACCATTGAGACCACATTTCTTCTTTTTTAAATAGTTCATTGCCTTGTCTATCTATATTATTATTATCTTTGATATTTTTCCAAGCATCATAGCTTGTTTGAAAGCATCTATTTTAGGCTTTTAGCCATAGCACAAGTGAACTGTTTGATAAAGCAGCTTTGGTAAACATGTATGAAAAATGTGGTAGCATAGACAAAGGCAGATGAACTATTTGAAAAAATGCCTCAAAGAAATGTGTCTCATGGTGATGGAATGCCATGACAATCCATAGAAATTTGCTTGTCATGGCATTCCATCACCATGAGACCACATTCTTTGAACAAGCGATTCATTCCCTTGTCTATGCTATTGCTTACTATTATACTATGATAGATTTTTTCCAAGCATCCATAGCTTGTTCGAAAACACCTATTTTAGGCTTTTAGCCATAGCAACAAGGCAATGAACTCTTTGATAAAATGCTTTGATAGACATGTATGAAAAATGTGTTAGCATAGACAAAGGCAGTGAACTCTTTGAAAAATGCCTCAAAGAAATGAGGTCTCATGGTGATGGAATTCCATGACAATCAAAAGCATTTGATTGTCATGGAATTCATCTATGAACCATTCTTCGAACGACCCTCAAAGCTTGTCTATATTAACTACTATTATACTTTTGATTGTCATGGCATTCCATCACCATGAGACCTCATTTCTTTGAGGCATTTTTTCAAAAGAGTTCTTTGCCTTGTCTATGATATTAACTATTATGCTTTTGATAGATTTTCCAAGCATCCATAGCTTGTTAAAGCACTTGTTTTAGGCTTTCAGCCATAGCAACAAGAGTGAACTATTTGTAAAATGCTTTTGGTAGACATGTATCAAAAATGTGGTAGTATAGACAAAAGTGAATTGTTTGAAAAAATGCCTCAAAGAAATGTGGTCTCATAAAATGCCATGACAAGCAAATGCAATTGGCGGTTGCTCCTAGTTATTAGTTATGATGTGAAGTAATTGCATAAGCGCTTAGTTGACTTTGTAAAAACTATATTGTAATTGAAATTTTGTCATCTATCGGTATCTAGTTATTAGTTATGCAATGTGAAGCAATGCTTTGAGTTTGAAAGATGTGCAATGCAATGTAATCAGCGATATGAATATAAACTACAAAAATCTATTTTTTACAATTTATTAGTTAAACTCTTTATTTTATTTGCTCTCTATATCTATGCTATGGAAATGCCTTTAAATTTTTTTAAAAAAAAAAATTCTCTTGTTCTACTTTTCACTTTTTTTTAAATCTGATTTTTTTCGATTTTTTCTAGACTTTTTCCCCATTTTTTCAAAAAATCTTATACTTTTGGTTTGTCAATTTTTTCCCCAAAAGATTTTTGTTGCTATGGTATAAACACATATCTTTTTGTAATATCAAGGATACTTTTTGAAACTTCCATGCATTGCTAATCTAAAAGGAAAAGTCTTTTGTGTAATCTGTATGCAGCCATGCTTTTGACATTGTCAAAAAGAGCAAAACTTCCTGAATGATGCAAAGGCATGGACAAGCAGTTCTAACTCTTCGCATAAGAGAAGAGAGATGTTGGAGAGTACATCAAGTTAGTGAGAACAAAATTTTAATGTGATTTAGTTTGTACTATTCCTCTGTTTCTCTATAGATGTGTGATAAATTCTCAGTTCAATGATGCAGAACAATTTTTGAAAAAAGAAAGTTGTGTCACAATCCGCTTTCAATTTGACAAACAAAAATGAAAGCTCAACCTCTTGGAATTAAAATGATTGTTTGCAAAACAAATGAATAAGAATGAGGTAGTTAAGATGTTTGAAGTGATTTAGACGTCACTTTTAGGGTTCCCTTGGGTGTGGGTCAAAGTCAAACTCCATAAAACATTTAAAAAATGTTCAAAAAAAGACTTTTTTGGATGCCTAGGCACGTGGGTTTTGTCTTGGTTTGTCTGGGTTCTATCTGGGTTTTTCCCGAGTTCTCTTTGGTTCTGCTTGGGCGAACTAGACCCAAAAATGAAGGACCCTGGTTAAACCCATAGGCGAACCGAACCAGGACAGGCACCACCTGAGCGAACCAGAAGCAGAACCAGGGCTAAAATAGAAGAACTCGGTAACATAGATAATGTGTCAAGAGGTTGACTACTTCATCTACTTTGAATATTATGTTTTGCAAGTGTTACATGAAGATTATGTATCCTTTACTTAATTCATTCAAGTTCCAATCAAAGGATTAAATATAAATTGGAAACTTTTTATCAATCATTTCATGGAATACCAATTGAAAACGTATTTTTGCTTTTAGATACTTAGTTGTTTACTATCAATCAATTAATTTATTCAAGACAAACCATGAAGGACAGCAATGATCAATGCTAGGGCTAACCAATTAATAAGTATACATGTGAATAAGTCAAGCATGTACATGTATAAGGGAAGCACAAGTAGTCACAAACACATAAGCCTTGAAGTATACACACAAATACATAGTATACACAACTTAATACAAAGTATATGCACGAATACAAGGTATACACATGAAAATGTGTAAGTCACAAAGTAAACATTGGAACACACATAAGTCAAAAAGTATACACGTAAGTTGTAAAGTATACACTTGAATACACATAACTCATATTTATTGAACCATGAATTTATAATGCAAATATGAACACTATCAATAAAAAAGATTTGTATTTACCAAATAGCCATGTACGCATACATCAATATATGTCGATATAAGTATAAAATATAGTTACAAAATAGCCATATAGGCTTACGAGAATGCCATATAGGAATACAATGTCAAATATATTCAATACAAAATATGTACAAAATTGTCATGTCTAGGCATACAACAAAGGGCTCTAGAATCAAAATTCATTTCTCTCCATGCTTTGGAAATAAATTAGTTCCCTTTGTTTAGAAATTCAATGGCGATAAGTTTGTCAGTCATTTCTACTATGCTCGAGGAGTGCTCCTACTGCTCCTCCTAGAGTTTAGCTCTTGGTGAAGTTTTAACTGTTACAATAAGAAGTAAAGACATTCATATATATAAATTACATTATAAAAAATGATATATTTAACAAAATAATCACTTACAGCCATCTCACAATCACTCTCCACGATGGAAATATTTGTACGTTGATGTTGAGGCGTGCTCAAGCCCTGTATAAACCATCCAAATAGGAATTAAACTACGAATCAATAATGGTTTGATTTTTCACTAAAACTAACATCTATAACAACGAATGTAAATTGAAATTTAGTAATTTGCCTCATACCTCCCCTATCAGAGCCATCGAGGATTGTATAGTGGATGATACACCGATATCCATTGCCCTCATAACATTTGGAGGTGTTTCTATCACCAACATCTAAAAATAAAACAACAAATTATTCAATCACAAAAAAGTTACAATAGCGATCCACGTCATGACTTATATTGTATGAGATCTAATGAACAAAATTTTGAGTACAAGTATTAAACTATATATTTATGATTATCATGCTTACTATTTTCCCTATCCATATCTTGTTTGAAAGGATGTTTTTTTAGGCTCTTACCCATAGCAGTAAGTTGTTGAACCATTTGATTAAATGCTTTCATAGACATGTACGATAACTATGGTGGCATAGAGAAGGTAGTGAACTGTTTGAAAAAATGCCTCAAAATAAATGGGGTCTCGTGGTGATGGCATGCCATTACAAACAAATGCACGTCATGGCATTCCATCACCATAAGACCGCATTTTGTCTAGGCATTTTTTCAAAAAGTTCATTTCCTTCTCTATGGTATTATTGCTTACTATTATTCTTTCATAGATATTTTTCCAAGCATCCATATAGTTTGTTAGAAAGCACTATTTTAAGCTTTTAGCCATAGCAGCAACTGCAAGGAAGTGAGTAGTTTGATAAAATGCTTTGGTGAACATGTATGAAAATTGTGGTATCATAGGAAAGGTGGTGAGCAGTTTGAAGAAATGTCTCGAAGAAATGTGGTCTCATGTGGTGATGGAATGGAATTCCATCACCATGAGACCGCATTTCTTCGAGGAATTTTTTCAAACTACTAACTGCCTTGTCTATGCTATTGCTTACTATTATGGTTTCATAGATTTTTTCCAAGCATCCATAGTTTGTCGTGCTAGTGCACCTTTGCAAGCACATGTCTCCATGTGAAGTAATTGCATCGTGTTGCTTATGTTGACTTTCTAAACAACTATATTGTACAGTTGAAATTTTGTCATCTATCAACATCCAGTTATTAGTTATGGAATTTGAAGTAATGCTTTGAGTTTGAATGATGTGTAATGCAACGTAACCAACAATATGAATATAAACTACACAAATATATTAAGTAGAATTCATTAGTTAAGTTCTCTTTATTCTATTACCTTCGTGAACGTTTGAGTAAATCCACTGGCACTAGGAGGTATTTCCTTGAAACCTCCAATATTACATTGTTCAACATCCAAAATCACATATTAAAATACCATTCGTAAAACAATGCTATTAATATGTAAAAAAATTATAATTGTTTACTAGTTACATACCCCACTGATAGGTGTACTGCAGAAATAAGTAGGTGGAGGACCGGTGTATCCAGTCTCAACACTGTGACCCCGCAATTTTATTAAAATAATAAAACTAAATTAGTTAATCTTGCATTTTAGAATTGAAATTTAATAAATTAAATTCAATGAACATGTTGACTTTTACTTGAGTATCAATACCATATCCATCATGCAAAATGTTAGCCATCCTCTCCATCCCTGTAGATGCATACGGATCCTGCGTAACAGCATACAGATCCTACATAGCATCCTCCTAAGTGTCAATGGGGTCATATGAATAAGTCACCATGCAAGATTGACACACATGGGTTCGAAGGCCACCACCCGAAGATTCCCTTGGATGGTGTTGTACAATAGGGCTAGTATGATGGATGACACTCCGGGTCAAAGTGTTGATCGCCTACAATGTCTCTACGTCGGTACTCTCCTTCGCAACAGCAGGCATAACAATGTGCTCACGAGGTGGCCTAGCGAGAGGTCGTCTCCCTTGCCATGCAGGATCTGGCTGTGCACCGGGCCTATCCTAAGCTGACCCCCCACCTCTCCCCCGGAACTCCCTCATATCAAAATAATTTGGGATTTGGTTTAATATGAACTCACTATATAGTTTCCTAAGAAAATATTGGGAGACTTCACAATTGTTGCACAGTGGGTAATCAAAGACCAAGTACCACCTATCATAAAAACGGTTCATAATCTCTTGGTGGTGGCACCAATGAATAGGAAACCTCTTCACATTGAGGCTAAGATTTTGATGTGTTCTAAGGTCAGTGAATAAAGAGCACAAATCACCTTCAGTAATTTTTAAATATTTTAGTTGTTTATATGATAGTTTATCTGCATAATATGCCCTAGCTGCCTGCCTCCTATCTTACCATCCAGTTATTTGTTGGGTAATTGAATTTACATTTTTTAACATCTCTTTCAATGAATTTGATAGGGTCATTCTTTATGTGGTTGAAGCATTTGGATCATTCAACCTATTGATAAAATCCTCAATTTGATTTTTGTTGTTCTCAATTTCACTCCTCAAATTTTGTTCAGTGCCAGGAGGGTGTTGAGTGATTGGTGGGGGAGGTTGATTTTGTTGTTGAGGTTGATTTTGTTGAGGATTTGTCTGCTCTTCTAGTTGAGGATTTTGAGGATTTGCAGATTTATTTGTATTTGCATCTCCTACAATTTTTAAAAAAAAACAATCAAATCTAACCTAAAACAAACAAAATCAACTTGAAACTAAGAAATTCAAAACAAATAGCAAACAATACTTACCTCCCACACCTCTTCGTCGTCGTGGCGCTATCTTTGCAAAGAAAAAGCAACTGTTGTTGATGAATTTTGTAGAATTCCTCCTCCTAGAACGCGAGAGCAAAAATGAGGGTTTTTGGCCGCTGGCAGAGCAGAAAAACAAACAACAGAAAATGAATCACTTCACTTTTTTTTGCTTTTAAAATGACAACGCGAGCACATTATAACGCGCTCGTGTTATGAGTTTTCAAAAAAAAAAAAATGGAATTGACCACAAAAGTGTAACCCAACTTCATGCACTCGCCCACCTAGCAATTGCTTCTACCTAGAAGTTACTTCTAGCCTATTTATACTGGATTGATTTCCCCTTATCTGCGTTCGCATGAAATTTATGTGTCTGCTATGAAGATTTCATCATATATACTTCCTACACGCAGCACATTACTTATTTGACTCCTTTCCTTTTATGTCGCATTTTGCATTCAAGCCTGCTAACAATTTAGTCAAATTGGGTTTCGTACCTGTGGACTGAAATTGCTTGATAGTTTCTAAACCTTTGTAGCAAGTCCATCCTGACTATATCATGCATATTGGAAGTTCTGAGACCCCTCTTCATCGAGGAATAGTATCATACCAAGCTCGTGCTTTGTCTTTATTGCCACTAACTGTATTCGCACTATAGTCCTTAAGCGTTAGCATCTAATAAATTTGTGCATATCCTGAAATCATTGCATTCCAGTAGCTATCTCCTTACTCCTTTATAATGGTTCCAAATGCTATTTTCAACGCACATGATATTTCAAAATTATACTCTTTAAACACATAATCCCTCGTTGGATTCGATCTTGAGATCCAAAATCTTTGAGGCTTTTCGTCAAACAATTCAGGGGCCTTGTCTATGTACCACTTTTTGCACTATGGATTTCGGTGTGATTTATGCTAGTAGCTTTTGCTTAAAAGTTTGGAAGGTCTATTAAATGAGTCCACTGATATTCCAATCTAATCCCTATGCTTTTTAAATCTTGAGTAAGGAGGGGGGAAATTCTTGTTTATCTTTATTTTTTTTGTTGTATATAGACTGATTGGGAGGCTTGATATAGTGGTGGTGTCGCTATTTTCTTGAAGATCTGGTGGTATGTCGAATGCATAGTTAAATGCATGCGTTTTCAATGCAGTTTTTGTATGTCTTTGTCATAACAATCAAAGTTTCTTTTGTATCTCCAAGTGGTGTATAGGAAATCTTGAGTCGCTCCCTTGTCATGTTCTATTCACTCAATGCTTGGCATGTCGCCTTCATCTGTTTGACCAATTCTTTCCCTAAAGCAATCCTACGTTATCTCTTGCAATCTATCCCTAAAGAATAGGTGTTCATAATTCGAAAGAATAAGAATTACATAAATTTTCCTCTATTTATATTTAATGAATTTGTTTTGTATTAATGGGAAGTTCTGAATTTTATTGGTAGTTATACAAATGAATTTATTTATAATTAGTATTTACTGAGTATGAATTATTTGTATAATCTTATATTTAGAAATTGAAGGGTTCAATTAGATAAATAAATTAGAAAATTCAAAAAAGCTAGATTGCTTGTAAATATTATCTTGGTTTGTAATTAAGACGGAAATATTTTGAAATATGTGGTTGTTCTATTATTGAATCTCAATTGTATATTACTTGTATAGTATTTGTATATACATCTACTATGGAATTTATATTTTAATTTGCCTGTATTATTGTATTGTGTATGAAATAAATATACATATATTCACTTGAAAGCATGGATGTTGGATAAGATTGATTCTATAGTTATAATATTTTGATCAAGTAGATTAGCAAATGGAAAATTTATATAGGTTTCGAAGCATATAAAATTGTGTTTTGATTTTAATCAAACTAATTATTATTCTGTTAGAGATTAGTCTCATCGAATTTGTATATTAACATTTGGAGCATTAAAATGGATGAAGATATACATGTAGATATAGAGGTATATTATATTAGGGTTGCTTGGATTGATTATTGTATTTCATGTTATTGGGGTTTGTAACAATTTGGAAAGTATGTCGACTTTGATTATAGTAAAAAGAGGTAGTATGTTTGTGCCTTATGTTCATTGAGAGAATTTTGATCCTATGAATTGTTTTGTATTGAGGGGAAATTTGTTAGTTCTATTTGAGTTTGAAGGGCTTGCTATCATGTTACCCCATTATTCTTTACTTGTTGGCTCGTAATTTTTGGATTGAAAATAGTTCTTTGAGATCTTGATATTATTGAAATTTCTTTGGTGGGGAACCCTTGTGTTAGCATTTTGAGAGTCTTCCAAAGGTTAGAGGGGATATGGTTTTGACTTGCAAGTGTTGGTATGGGGGTCGGCGGCCTAGGAGGATCCGCCTTGGACAACCCATAACAAGCTTGAAGCATTTATTTGAATTTTATGTTGTTTCACTTGGAAGTGGGTGGTTCCATGATTTTGCTATTTTAATGACGGTTGACCTTTACACTTGGATTGTGTTATGTGGGTTTGAGCCTTGCACTTGAATTCGGTTTTTGTTACTCTAAAGTTCTAGCATGAGATGGTCCATGCCTCACTTGGTGCAATTATTTTGTTTGGATTTGGTATTTTGTGCAAGTTGGCTTGCCCGTTTGTGATTATGGGAAAATCTTGTTAGTTGGGGGAGTGGCTCTCAATGGGGGTCTGAAGCCGAAAGTGGCTGGTCCAAGGTAACCCATTGTGAGTTTAATCAAGTGATAACTTAATTAATTAATTAGGGGGTTTGGGTAGTTTCACACAGTAATTCAGATAATGTAGCCTCACTCATGGGCCCAAGTGCTTGTTTCGGCTTGGAATGAGTGGGAAGGCTTGGAATGGCAAGATCAACTACCTTTCCTTTGCATAGTAATTTTGTAAGGTATGTTGATCCCGCACAGCGAGCATGGGGGTTTGGCGATCGGTAGAGGTTACCAAGGTAACCTAGGATGGGAGTCGATAGCCTAGGAAGGTTACGCTAGGGTAACCCGTGACTACCTATGCGATGACACTCTGCCCTTTAACAACCTTGTATGTTTGTTGTTCCCCTCTTGTGGTTCTTGTACCTTTGGAAGCAGATATTGTTAGTGTTTGTATGTTTGTTGTTCCCAGGATGGGAGTTGACAGCCTAGGAAGGTTACGCCAGGGTAACCCGTGACTACCTATGCGATGACACTCTACCCTTTAACAACCTTGTATGTTTGTTGTTCCCCTCTTGTGGTTCTTGTACCTTTGGAAGCAGATGTTGTTATAGTGTTTGTTGATGTTTTTTTCATGTTGACTTGTTTCTTGTGCCAGATGTTCTTGTGTTGGATGTTTTCTTGTGTTATTGTTGTTCTTGTTGTGGAGTCTTGTAATCCTTGATTCGTTTGATGGTTTTCATTGGGGGTCCTTCTTGTCATCTCCTAGCATGGGGGTGGGCCTTAGGGTCCACGTGGTCAGGTGGAATGTGCTATGCACCCCATTGGGTCCCCATCCATTGATCGAGTTGTGCAAAGATGTACTAGTTGTAGTAACTCCAAAGTTGTACCTGAGTTGGATCCAAATTTGATATTTTGTTCTCGATTATATCATTTGTATTATTCCATGATATTGTACTTTCTCCATTCATGATGGGAAGCAGCATTGAATTGATGTAATCCTTGAGAGATGTATCTTCATGTTATAAATGCAATGTCCATGTTCATGTTATTATCTTATGGTTACTAGTGGACGCTTATCTTTCATGTAATGTAATGGATATTGTTTGTTCATTCTTTGTGATGGTGTTTGAGCTATTCGAAATGTAATGCAGTCATGTAACCCCAAGGGACTTTGTCATATGTTGTACATGTATAGTTTCATCTCAAGTGTTGCATGTTAACAATATGTTTCATTTTAGTTTCTTTTTAAAAAAAATTGTACGTAAATGATTGATGTTGTTCTATCCTTTGGGGTTTGCGTGGCGGGGTGTTACATAACAAATCTTTCCTCAATATTATTATTTATGGTAAACTCAACACAAATTATCTAATAAGAGAATAAATGGTATCTTAGGAGTTATGTATATCCTCGTTTTGGCACAAAACCTATTATTTGTTAATAAGATTAATGTGTTGGTGTGAATATGGTATTTTACCTATCTAGTTGACTAGTAGGTCCTATTCAAATGTTAATTTTACTCTGGTCCTAGGAATATTTCTAGAAATTTTAGTTGTCTTTATGAGATCTTATCTTATGTCATTTACTTCTCGTGTCGTAGATCATTTAATATTTGTTGAGTTAGTTATCTCATGTTATAGGATTATGACATATGTCATGATCTTATCTAATCCTATCTCTCACCTAGTCCATTTAAGCAAGGATCTTGTACATTTGTAATCGCATCATGTCAACCAAGTTATTATCTTTCCATACTCTCTTATGGAAGGTTATCTTTTGTTTTGTAAGTGATCCTAGAGTGTGAGGTAATTTTCAAATCCTACATAATGAATATGCATATGCAAGCAGTCTTTAATAAGGAAGGATGCATGATAGTTTGTGGAAATATGGTTCTTACATAGGGAGTTTCGGTTGGGAATTTTTTTCTTGGATGCAAGAACCTACATTCAAAATAATAGTTTAGTTGTGCCTATAGCTAGATCTATAAAATCTTCACCTTTGATACCTTTGACATCAAAACCTACATTGTCTATCCTTGGATCACTAAGATGTGAAGTTAAGGTCCCTAAGCATTCCCTTACATTAGAGAGAAGCTTGCATTCCTAGAATATTATATTTCTGCATGTGTAAATGATATAATGGTGAAAAATATCTTATGACCTTGAAAAATAATAATCTTGTAGAGGGATTTGTTAGTATGTGGAGCCTGATCATGCGCCAGGTTAATATTTTGGCAACTTTAGCAGTCGTGATTTTCCCCCATAATATTTAATGGGGGAGTGCAAGGGTGAAGCCCCTCCTACAAGGTCTGAGGGGACCACCTCCCCTCCCCCAATGGGAACCCTAGGGGTAGGGGCCATGGTGGGGGTCTAAGGGAAACACTCCCCCAATTGGGGGCTCGAGGGTAGCACCCCCAAAGCAAAAATTTCCAATTTTTAATAAATAAATTTGTAATTAAATTCCATTGTAATTCAGTTTGTAACATCCTGCATGTGAATGGTTTTCTTTGTTGTGGATCAATGATAATATTTGTGCATCGATAAAATTTGTAAGGTCATTCATTTTGGAAGTTACACACAATAGTGTGCATGGGTGTTGAGCATGGATAGTGCAAAAAGAACATAGCAATAGAGTTTGAAAATAGAGAAATTTTTGTGAGGTGTTGTGTATTACACACAACAATGGAGTTTTTCTGGTGAATGTAATTGTAATCTATAGTTTTCTATAAATTTAATAAAAGGATAGTTTTATGGATGTAGCCCAAAGGGTTAACCATGTTTTAAAAAAAAAATCTCTATGAATTTCATTATATTTTGTCATTTATTTTTCATTTGCATTGTTTATATACATTATATTATTGCTCCAATTCTACCTGAGATCCCAACAGGTTTGGTTGAGTTTTCCCATGAATTTGACTTTTTGAACATTGTATATATGGAAAACAAAATCATATTTAATTTTATTTGAGATCTCATTGATTTTAAAAAGATTTTGAATGTTATTAAAGTGATTTTTTGGTCTATTTAATATTTTTTCACTTATGAAATCCCTATGTTATGTTTCTTTTAATGTTGATTTATCTAAGAAGTCATGGTCATATTTCTCAAGCATAAATTTAAGGACTTCAATCAATTCAAAGAGTTAAGACTCTTCTGGAGATCTAGATGGAAAGGAAGATTAAGATGTCGATAGTGAACAATGGTGGAGAAACATATTTAGTAAATTTTAATATATTTTATAATGTCAATGTTCTTGCATGAGAGCATACACCTTGTTAATGGAAATGTCCAATATAATTCTTAATGGATTGTATTTGGATCAAATAATTTGGGCAAAACTAGTGAATGCCACTTACTATTTTATTATAAAATCTCCTACATCAACTCTTATTGGAAAAACCCCATATGAGGTTTGTATAATTAAGAAGTACTCACTTTAGTATATTTGAGATTTTGCTTGTGAGGAATATGTTCATTTGTATAAGGAGAAGAGGTCTATATTAGATTCTAAAGGTATCAAGTGTATTTTTAATCACTACAATGATTATATGAATGGATACAATATTTAACATACTTAGACTTGAAATAATTTTGACAACCTACCTATGATCCTCATGGGGATTAGGCCTTTTCCTAGATTTAAACAACCACAAAAAAGTGTGAAGTCTATAGTGCAACGATAGATAAATTTGGAGAAGGATACACTTTAGGTTGAACCAAAAGTTTAGGATGGATTAGGTGATGAATTAGCTAGTACTAATAGCTTAGAGGAGGAAGAACTTCCACCTTAGATTGTGAGGAGATCAACTCAATGGAGGATGCAACTAGAGAGGTATAACCCGTTACATTTTAGATGTATTTTTTCTTTGTTTGCTAATGTTGATGATAGTAGAACTATGAGGTAGATATTGAAGATGAAAGATAGTGAGTCCTAAAAACTAGACATACATGAGGAGATAGAAATTCTAAATAAGAACACATGGGACTTGGCTCAATTTTTGAATGGAAGGAATCCTATTGATTGCAAATGGGTCTTCAAGAAAAAATTGATTTTGAGGGTAAAGTTGAAAAGTACAAAGCAAGGTTAGTTACTAAAGGAATAGATTTTGGTGAGATCTATTATCTAGTTTTAAAGATTTTATCCATGTAATTTATATTATCTATTGTTGCTATATTTGACCTTGATAAAATATATGTGAAGATATTTTTTTGCATGGAGACCTAGAGGAGGAAATCTACATCGTACACCATGGCATTATGTGGTGAATGGTAAGGAATCATTAGTTTTCAAGTTAAAGAAGTCTATTTATGGTCTCAAAGTCACCCAAAATGTGGTATTAGAAGTAAATTTATTACTATTCTTTAAGGTTGAGATTTGTGAGTTCCAAATTTATGAACATTATGTTTACTATAAGCAAGATAGTGATAATTGTATTGTTATCACTTTATATGTTTATATTTGGTAATGGTAAGGGTATGATAAGGTAATTGAAATCTTTTCTTTAAAAAAAATTAAGATGAACTTTGGTTGAGCTAGAGTAAGTGTGTTGACTCTATTTTATAATATTTTAGCATGGAAAGATACAAAATAGTAAGTGTTATACTTTAATGAAACCAAAGTTATCAATTTAGTAATTTGCATATTAGCTTAGTGAGATAGAGTATAAAATTCATACTCATAATGCTAATGTGTTTGGGAGCCTTATGTGTGCTATGATCTATACTAGACTATGCACTACCCAAGTATTGGAATCTTGAGCTAGTTTATGGATAATCAACGTAGGAATTACTACAAAGTAGTGAAGAGAGTATTCATATATTTGTGGGGTACTTTAAATTCCTCTATTTTTTCGTTAGGGGAGACGCCTAGAGCATGCATATAGTAGTGATGGTGATGTTTTGGATCACTTGGAGTACTTAGTTGAGATTGAAGGTTTATAAAATTATATTTGGTAGGAGATATGAATAGTAGAAATTTTACTACTGGCTTATATTTTTAGCCTATTTAGTGGTACAATTAGTTGGGTGAGTAAGAAATAGGTTGTAGTTTCTCTTTCCACTATAGATCCATTATACATGGTAGCTACTCATGGTTGTAAGAAGGAAGTTTGGATTTAATGTTTGTTTTTTAATATTGTGTTTTGTATGGGAGCAATGTAGATTCGTTATGGCAACTAGAGTGCTAATAGTTTGATATACTATCTAAATGCATGAAAAACCCATATTGATGTTTAGTATCTTTTTGTTTGACATGGTGGAAGATGTGAGGGTTATGCTAAAGAAGGTTGATACTTTGTTCAACGTTACATATGCTTTGATGAAGCAGTTGAACATAGAGAAGTTTAGATGGTGGTACAAGTCTATGGGCCTTATGGCCCTTAGTAGATAGTTCATGGATTGTTGTTGTTTCCCTTATTCTCTTGTAAGGTATATATTAAGTGGGAGAATGTTAGGATTAGGTGTCATGTATCTTTCATAATCTAATGTTTGTCTATCTTTTAATTTGTATATATATGGTACCCTCATGAAAAAGGGCATCCCACTTGATGTGACACTTATGCCATGTGTAATTAGTACAATGGCATGCAAGAACATTTAATGTCATGTAAGCTGAATAAGAGCATCTAAACACTATAAAGTGAAAGAGATTGTATGTCACATGTAAGAGGGAACTTAAATAGTAGACTATGATATATTTGGCTAACTTATGACTATGATATATTTTTACTTTTTTATTTGTCTATGACAGAGGTAACTTTATGTACCTTGATTATCTCCAAACTTGTTTTTCACTCTTATCATTCAATATGTCTTGCTTGTCACGTGATATTATATATGACATTTATTATTTGGCTTTACATGATCTATATGCTTACATGCTTAGATTTCTTCATATTACATTTACATTTTATGCATTGTTTCCCTCTCCTCCAATTCCTCGCACACATTATATACAACTAATTGGAGAAGGGAATATAATGTCACTAACATTTATTTATTGAGATTTCAAAAAGCGTATTACATTAGACAAGTACTCATCACTATATTTGGATGAGCCTTATCCACATTACATAACCATACCTTAAATATCATACTACATCCATAAATTATTTCAATATTACTTTCCATATAAATAAAATTCCTAACCCTTCACTTTTCCTATTTTCATTTTTTCCTATACTTAAATAATCTTATTTTTAATACATGTTTCACTTATATAAAATATACTATTCACTATATATCTCTCGTATATTTTAGAAATTCTAAGAAAATAAAAATAGGTCCATTACTTTGTATAGACCTCCTCTTATCATCTTTATGTCTAAGTATTTACTTTTAAAAATGCTCATTTACTTTTACCCATTATTAACTATGAGTTCTTTATTTATTTACAAATTTCAAATGTTATAAAAATAGGATTCCAACTCAACACGTATCTACAACAGATCTCACACCATTTTATTTTAATTTCTAAATAAACATTATTATTAAATATTATATTGTCTCATTACATTACATTACACCTCAAAGTACAATTAAATATTTTAATTATTACATAAACAAAGTTGTAAAGGTACTCTTTTTGACTTAGGGAAAAGGTAAGGGTGATTATACTTATATTCACTTGTTTGTACTTTCGTGTCTAGTGTTTGATGAAATAATGTATTTTATTTAATGGTTTGTGCAAATCAAAATATAGACAAACACAACGCTTGATTTTAATGGTGAAAGAAGTATTTTAATATATCATATGACAAATGATATGCTTTTATATAAAGTTGAGTTGTATGTTTTATATTATTTATTTAATTATATACACATGTTTTTATATATTGATTGTTTATCGCTATTCATATATCAACACGTTTTTAGACATATGTCTTATCTATTTGTTTATCATATTTATGATCACTCTCAATTTTTTACATTATATTTAGCTATTTTCCTAGTCCCTAGACTAGTTCATGATTACAAGGTCATCGTTGCTATTATTGAATTACCCTACCCTAATTTTAAATTTTAAGTTTTGCAATGCAATTAAAGAGTGTGTGCATGACTATTTTGTGCTAAATTGTTCAAAGCTATTAGAATTGATCTTTGTATAGATGTGTGTGAATCCATTATACTAGAGTTTATCATCCATTTGTGGAGCATCATGGTGTTATTTTATGTATGTAGAACAAGATTGGGGCATCAAACAAGCTTATCTTGAGACAGTGCATAGAAGCATGAGTTACACATTGAGAAAATTTTCTATTGCGTTTTCTCTAACTTGGGTTTTCACAGATATATGTTGTTCCTATTTAATTGTACATTATTGTGTTATTTATTATCTAAAATTATTTTTTTATCGTAGCCTCTTTCCATTTCTTTCCTTATAGATGAGTGTAGGAAGCATTTACACTATCTTGATTATTTTCTTTTGGTATCAAAGTTTGGGCAACTCCCATTCCTTGTTGTTAGGAAAAATGTTTTTTTGTTCTAATCTATTTAAGTGAGCCTATGTATAGAGGTGCTCTTGTTTCAAAAAAGACAACAAGCACATAATTTGATGCAGAAGCATCCAGGGTGTAAGAGAAATCTTGCATCACCCAAAAAAAATGTTGTTTCTTTTCAATAAGGGCTAAATTTGGTAGGTTTACTATTTTTGTAGTTTGCAGTTATGCACAGTTGGACACCAAATCTTACACAAACCTCCAAAATGGTAAATTGAAGCCAATGGCAAAGAAATCACTTCAATACCATTTGTCATTTGAGAGATATTAAAATTTTAATTTTCAAAAAAATCTAGTAAAATCTTCAGGGTCAATTTTAAGGCACTTAGAGGCTCCAAATGGTCCTGAAAATTGGTGGAAAACAAAAGTTGTTGGCATTGTCTAGAGACCTTTCTGAAAAGGTACTATGATTGAAAATCTGACAGTCGGATCAAAAGTTATGACCCTGCAAAGTTGTAATACCAAAATTAATAAAATTTCAAAATATCTTCCTGAGGAAGTTACACTTTCTAAAAGACTCTAGGGTGGTTACACTTTCTAGAAGATTCTAGGGCAGTTACACCTTCCAAATAAAGGATGTATAGGGGGACTATAGGGGGGGAGGCGAGAGCAGAGTAGATGGTGGCTCCGATTTGCAAATTTGTAGATTTATGTAATCAGAAAGCCCATGTGATGGCAAATATAATGTTGTAATTTCATTTTCATTTCAGTGATAATAGAAAATATTTGCTTTCCCTCTTGCATTTTGTTTGTGCCATTATATGTTGTTTTTGTGAGTTTTAGATTGTAAGGGGAGTACCCTTCATCATAATTTTTAGAGATGGATAGATTCAATGACATGAATTTTGAGCTATGGAATCCTAAAGTGGAGGAGTTACTCATAGATTGATATCTAAAAATTGCAATCTCTACAAGAAAGCTTATATGTATGAAAGATTAAGGCTATTTTGTCTTGGATTGGAAAGTTAGAAGCCTATTTAATCTTTTTTATGGTAGATTCAATGTTCATAAATGTTTCTAAAGAGGCCACCATGGAAGCCCTTTATAAGATTTTGGGAAACTTGAACTAGGCTAAATATCTAATGAATAAATTTTTAAAATTTTATATTCCTTTAAAGTGGGTGATGGTGACTTGCTTCCAAGCATCTAAAAATTATCTCAATACCATTGTGACACAACTTAAGTCCATAGATGAGCAAATAGATTATAACATCAAAGTATTATGGTCTTGTGTACTTTTGGGGGTTCTCAAGACAACGCAGTGATGCAAATTGGTAGTATAGCCACCAATATAATGCTCAAATAAGTGATGGGTGCTCTCCTCTTAGAGGAGTTGACATAGAACACTTCTTAATTTTATCAAATATGTATTTGTTATTCATGGAATATCAAAGGAAAAGAATAATACGAAATACCATAAGTCAAAAGTTTAGATGCATTTCTAAGACCTCTAGTAGGTCCAAACTGAAATGTTGGAACTATAGAAAAGAAAGCCACAAAATAAAAATATAAGAATAATGACAAGAAAGGATTAAATGATTATTTAGATTCAAGAATTTATCAAGATGACATGGGTGATGTGATTGTTGCTTTCTTGCAAACACATTCATGTGAGGATGTGTGAATGGTCAAATTTAGAACTTCCTTACACGTGACTCTCCATTGGGAGGGATTTTCTAATTATAAGGGATCCAATGGTGGAAAGGTTTACCTTATTAATAAATATGTCCTCAATATTATTTGCCACAGTATATCTAAAACATGAATCTCTTTAAACAAAGAATAAATAATATCTAAGAATCTAGATGCATATCCTATGTTTGGCATAAAGCCTATTATTTGTCGGTATGATGAATGATGTTCATATGTAACTAGTCTTCAATAAGGAATGGTGCAAGATAGTTTTTATACCTATGGTTCTTACAAAGGTAGTTTCGGTTGGGACATTTTTATACCTTGATCATAGCATCTACATTTAATATAATAGTTTGGTTGCTCCTACAATAAGATTTATAGCATCTTCACCTTTGTCACATTTGATAATACAACCTACATTGCCTAGTATTGAATCACTAAGATGTGAAGTTGGGGTACCTAAGCATGCTTTTACATTAGAGAGAAACTTGTTTTCCAATGATATTATATTATGGCAAAGTGTAGGGGGTATAATAAAAAAACATATATTAGGACCTTGAAAAATAAAAATATTGTAGAGGGTGGTTGATTGATCCCTTGATTTTGAATTTTGTGAATATTATATATGTGGAAATAAAAATCATGTTCATGTTTGAGTTTTCATAAATTTGTAAGGATTGTTAATCTTATCAAAGTGATGTTTTTCGTCTATTTAATGTAAGGTCTTCACTTATGAAATCCCTATATTATGTTTCTTTTATTGATGATTTCTCCACAAAGTCATGATTCTATTTTCTCAAGAGCAAATCCAATTCCTTCAATCAATTCAAAGATTTTAAGGCTCTTGTGGATATGTAAATGGAAAGGAAGACCAATGTTTCAATAGTGAACAATGGTGGAAAATTATATTTTGTAGAGTTTGATAGATTATATTAGGACAATGACCTTGCATGACAAAAGACATCTTCATACACCCCTAACTAGAATAGTTTCACAAAGATAATGAATATGATGTTGATAGATATGGATAGGATACTGCTCAATAGAATTTATTTGGATCAAAAAAATTGGGAAAAAATTGTGAGAACCACTTGCTATTTGATTAAATACACTCTTGTCGAAAAACGCCATAGGAGGTTTGGATAAGAAGTCATCACTTTAGCATATCCAAGTTTTTTCTTGTGAAGCATATGTTCATGTGTATAAGAAGAAAAGGTATGTATTGGATTATAAAGGTACTAATTATAGTTTCATTAATTGTACAATAATCATGTGATTGGATATAATATTTAGGATGCTATGACTCAAAATATTTTGTGCAAGATAGCTATGATCCTCATGGAGATAGGCCTTCTCCTTTAGTTGAGAAATTGTAAGAAATTATGAAGTCTATAGTGCAACAATAGATAAGGACCAAGGAGGCTACACTTGAGGTTGAGCCATGTTTTTAGAAAAAATAGGTGATGAGACTAGTACTAATAGCTTAAAGGGGGATGAACTTCCATCTTAGCTTGTGAGGAGATCTACTCAATAGAGGAGGCAACTAGGGAGGTATAGCTCATTATATTTTAGATGTATTTTTTCTTTATTTTCTAATGTTGATGAGTAGAATTGTGAGGGAGACAATGGAGATGAATGATTGTGAGTCCCAAAAACTCTACATACATGAGGATATGGAAATATTAAATAAGAAGAAAACATGGGACTTAGTTAAATTATTAAAAATAAGGAAACCTATTGGTTGTAAATGGGTCTTCATGAAGAAATTCAATTTCAAGGGTAAAATTAAAAAGCATGAAACAAGGTTACCTGTAGAGGAATATTCCAAGATTGAGTGAATAGATTTGGTGATATTTATTATCTAACTTTACAAAGATTTTATACATGCAATTTATAATATCTAATGTTGCTACAATTTACCTTGATAAAGTATATGTGAAGGTAGTTTTTTTTGCACGGTAACTTAGAGGAAGAGATTTATATGAAACACCATAGAATTATTCTATAAATGGCAAGGAACCATTACTTTGCAAGTTAAAGAAGTCATTTTGTGGTATCAAAGTCACCCAAAATATGGCATTAGGAGTTTGATTCTTATATTTTAAGGTTAATATTTTTAATTGCCAAATATGAACACTATTTTATTGTAATAAAGATGGTTATCATTTAATTGCTATCACTTTATATATTGATATTTGGTAATGGTAAAGGTATGCTTAGGGAATTGAAATTTAACTTTCTCTGAGATTTAAGATGAAGTATTTTAGGGCTATTGATTTTATAGTAGGAATGGAGATAGGATGGGATAGAGCTAATATAAATTTGGTTGAGATATATTAAGTGCATTGACTCTAATTTACAACATTTTAGTATGGTAAGTAATAAACTAGTTAATGTTCCTATTTCATTAAGAAAAAGTTATCAATTTAATAGTTCACATCTTAAATTCATGAGATGGAGTACTAAATCATGTTCCTTATGCTAATTTGGTTGGGTTTCTTATGTATTATATAATATACACTCAACTAGACATTGCCTAAGTAGTGGGAATTTTAATCTAGTCTATGGATAATCCTAGTGAAATCACTAGGAAATGGTAAAGAGAGTATTCAAATATTTGTACAATGATCCAAACTCCAATATTTTTATTTGGGGATATATTTAGAGCATGAATGTAGGAGTTCTCATGATTTTTTTTATCACTTGGAGCACTCAATTCATATTTAAGGTTTATAAACTTAGCACTCGTAGGAAATGCAGATAGAAAAGGGTTGATTAGTGGATATGTTTTTATCATATTTGGTGGTACAATCTGCTGGATGAGTAATAATTGGTTTAGAGTTTCTCTCTCCATCATAGATCCATAATACATGATAGCTACTCATGTTTATAAGAAGTAATCTTAGATTCATTTTTATTTTATTGAATGTTGGGTTGAGTAAGGGAGCAATGTAGATTGGTTGTGAGAGCTAGAGTACTATTAGTTTGACAAACTACCTTTTTTTTTTTATGCATTAACAAATTATATTGATGTTTAGTAGGTTAAATTTACAAACATGTGTCACACTTTTCTATAGGAAATGACCAACACAAATAAAAAATTCAACTTCAACCGCAAAAAATGGCCTTTATGATTTGAATTTCAAAATGATGTAAAATAATGAATTGTAGAACTCTTGATGAAGTTTAAACTTGTAATTTTTAAATTTTAAAAATTTGTTTGATGTTTTTTTATCAACTTAAGAGAATAATCTAAGTTTCTAAAAAATTTATAAAAAAGTGAGGTTGATAGGATGTCACAAAAAAAAACAATTATTTTCCCTAATTTTTTTTTTATTAGAGGTAAAATACAGGTTTTGAAGGGGCCCAAAACCCTTTACAATACAAAGTAGCTGAAACTTAAGAAAACAACACTAAGCATAAAACAACCCAACAACAACAACCCATTAGCAAAAAGTCAACTAAAAAGGAGGACCCCAACCAACAACACTACATGTTTTTTAGAATATCTATCACCTCTACGTCGCTTGCTGCAGCCTTCTGAGCATCATCCAAAACATCCAAAATTTCTTTACTAGACACCCCAACCTAAGATTTAGTCTTGTTCCTAGTCCTAGCACCAAGACCATTCGTATTCACCTCAATAATCAAAACAATATCTTTCTCCCCACCCTTCCCAACAGCACCCTCCTCCCCCATCAGCTTACCAACAGCACCAATCTCTTTAGCATGAGCACTATCTTTATGCTTCTTGGCACTAACCACAGGAGAGATCACACCAGTAGAATCAAATTTACCAATAGATTTAGAAGCCTCCCCACCTCTCATCACAGTATCCCAAATTTTCTCCATTTTATCCTCAAGGGTGAGGATTCTACCTTCAAGATTTTGTTTCATCTTAAAAGTTTCCTCCGCCATAGTGTTTAAGGAATCAAACAATTCATCTATCTGGTTTTGGACAGAGGACTCCTCAGTCTTACTCACCACACCCCTAACTTTGACATTAGTTTTATTGAGTTTATGAAAAAACCATTTAAACAGTTTAAACAAAACAATGGAACCCTCACGAGTAGTTCCCAGTACATCAGACATTTCCTCTCTATCAATATTAAAAAAACCCTTCCCCAAAGCATCTTCCTTCTCAAAGGAACTAACCTTATCCTAAACAACAAATATTTCCTCACCTTTCCCAGTAGCAACCAAAGTCTTGATTTTGTAGATGGAGCTCGCAATCTCCTCCGCCATAGCCTTTCTCTTATTTAGCCTCTCTAATTCCACATCTTGGGTTTCCACAGCAAGATCAACAACCCTAGACTTACCTTTTTTCTGCACATCCATCTTAACACTCGGGGAATCATCAACAATAAGGCCACCCACAATAGTGAGAGGATAGTCCCTCTCCAATAATTGACTCATAGTCCTCAGAACCCATTTCTTTCTGCTTCTATCCTCCAACTCCTTCCTCTGCTTGGAAATAGGGGGTGGAAAGGAAGCCTCACCATACAAGTCAATATTCTCCTTCACACCCCTACTCAGCAAAACAACAACCACCTCATCACTACAAGTCACATAACCCTCACTAGCACACAACTCCCCTTTTTCATCTTTCCCATGGCATGGGATTGGGGACCCACCTCCATAGAAGCAAGTGAATCTAGAACAAAGTCCACATCCCCCTTCGAATCCAACTCTTTTTCTAAAATCAATTTCCTTTTCTTCACTTTTTTGCTAGTTCGTTCCTCTTCAGAAGCAATCTCATACTCCTCTGCAGGCTTAGATTGTTTACCCTTTAGGGTAACAATTGGCTTAGCCACCTCAAAGGTTTTCGCATAATCAGAGATAAGAAGGATTAACCCTACATGCAAAATGGGATTTTTAGGGTTTCTCTTATGATCCTTAAGACCCGAATCCAAAGACATTAGGAGATAATACGAAAAGGAAATCATCTTCTTATGTTGGAAGTGATTGAGCAAGATGAAGTGGTATGTGTTAACCACTGAGAAGTGACCTTCCAAGGTTATGTAACACATTATCTCTTCCGCAACATCTCCCCACAATGCCTTAAGAGAGCTTCTCTAGTAGCCTCCACTCCTCGCATTCCTTAAATCCTTAGCTTCATCTCCCTTGAAGAAGATTTGCATTGTGGTCTGTGACTCCTTTTTGTCTCTAAAAAATTTCATACCATCCATTGCCAAACCAGTAATAGTAGCTATAAATTCTTCACTAACATCAAACTCAGTACCATATAGCTTCAACACCCTATCATTCCATCCTTTAACAAATAATGTTGTAACCTAAGGATTATTGCCACGTAATTTCTCCAAGTAAGGAATTAACCCTACTTTCTGCAAAACCTGTTAAACCTCCTTCTTCTTAGCAGCTTCACACGAGAAAGGTTCCGCACAATTTCTATCTCCACCCATATTGAAAAAATTAGCAAAAGGTAACAACTCAAGGGTTCTATACATAGTACAAGGAAAACTCTAGAAGACAATGCTAAGAACACCCAAAATCCATGTGAGAATAGAAATGAAAAGAGGAGATTAAAGAACATTGAGTTTTGTTCCCTATAGCATCTAGCCCCCGTACCATTCGCTTGATTCAAATTTGGCTTACCATCCTTTCTCATAATAATAGGCCACGTGAATAAAGACATGCACGCTGCCAACCATAATGAGAACTTAAGCAAATTAAAATCGGCCATCATGGTTGATAGTTGCAATAGCCTCTATAGGGAGAGGGTCATTCAGACCCCATTCCCTAACTTCTCTAACTCCAATATTAGCAAAGATTTTTGCTAAGCCATTATCCTCTCTTAAAATATGCGAGATGTAACATTCATGAAAAGATTTCAAAATATCAATGGAGTCTCTTATCAAAGACTCAATAGTCCAAGAGGGGGGAACATAATTTTTCAAATTATTAATGATATTCAAAGAATCCCCCTCTAACCAAACTTTCCTATAGCCTTTGATTTGTGCCAACTTAAGACCATGACAACCGCCTTTTCCCTAAATTGTTCCCCCATATAGCTATCTTCAATATCTAGTGCGTGGAAAAAAATGAATTTTTTTTGTAATAATGTTTTAAAGTCAAACTTCACTAGAACATCATAGTTTTCATTGGATGTCAACTTTTGTCTATTTTATTTTATTATTATTATTTTTAATTATTTTTAATTATTTTTTAAAAAATATGTAAAAATAAAAAATACCCTTTTGGAGAGGATTCTCTCCTCTAGTGCACCATATATTTTAAAAAAACATGAATATGTTCTAATACTTTTTTGAAATTTCTAATCAACCTCATGTTTGATTATAAAAACCTATTTATAGTAATTATTTTATAATTCATAATAAAACTAATCAAAATATTTTTTTAAAAAAAAGATTCTAAACTCCAACCTCTACAAAAATTTATTTTTATATTTTCATGAAATTACCCATAGCTAGAGAAATTTAGATTTTTTATTAAGGGGGAAAAATACGTTTTGAATGGACCCAAAACCATTTACAATGGTTTTTGAATGGACCCGAAACCATTAACAAGCAAGTTTTGACGGGGACCCGAAACCCACACAAAGAAGAACTAGCTACAAAAGAATAAAACATAGACAACCAGCAGCAAACCAATAGTAGATAACCAACTAAACAACAAGACTACCTAGATCAACAAGGAACAAAAAAGGTTTTAACGGGAACCTTAAACCCAAAACCCAACCAAGTTTAATAAGGGAACTTGTACCTAGACCAGGTTTAGAAGGGAACCTGAAACCCACTTGCATTAAAAAAAAAGGGACTAGAGTCCCTCACAACACACCAGGTTTTATTGGGGACCTTAAACCCATAGCTCACATGGATACCTTCAAGAACCACTAGGAAGGAGGCCAACCAGCCACACCATTGAGAAGAAGATCTCTTGCACCATCCCCACACACAAAGAGTTGAATCAAACTCCACCTTAAAAGGAGTTGGCTCCCCTCTATAGGAGCAGATACCATGAAGAACCTTACCACCACTGTCGTTAAACTATAACAAGAAACAACTCCACCTCCATAGGAGTGTGCACCACCTCAAAAGGTATTGTAATAGAGAAAACCAACAGCAAGGAAAGCACCTCCGCAAATCCACAATCCCCAACTCTACCTCTAGAAGAGAGGGCTCCACCTCAACAGGAGTAATCTTCACCTCAATAGAAGACTTAGATTGAAGAAAAGAGAAGAGTGCTACCCAACCAGTAGCAAGCAAAAACATGAAATCCATCAACAAATCGAGAAAATGGGCCAACAAGAGAACCACAAGGATAAACCCTGCACAAACACTAAAAATAAAAACATGGGCAAACAAGAAGAACATTAAGAGCAGCCCATCCAAGAACACCATCAACCGGAGAAACTCATCTAGAACATACTGCTCTAGCACCTCCACAAAAGAAAGAAACACCTCCACAAAAATATCAGAGGTACCCTTAAGGAACAAGTGGAGCTTAGTCATGAAAAAGATCAAAGAAAACACCCCAGCCAAAAGATCAGGATCAGGAACCAGGAGATAAAAGTTCACCAAAATAAACCCACACCCCTTCTACATAGAGATCAATGAGGCCCAAAGGGGGGTCCACACCAACCGAACATTAGAGGGGCAACCATTGCCAACAAGAGAACCACTTATAGTAGTAGAGGGGAGGGAACAAAACCACTCACCTATAGCCTTAAAATCAAAAAAATCTTTAAAGCCCAACCACATAAGGCACACCAGCCCCAAGGCAGCCAAAAGCAGCCAAGGGAGCTACGAAAGCAAAGCACTAGAAGGCAAGAGCCCACCCCAAAACCAAAAATGACACTCCCAAGAGATAAAACACCATTTCAAGCACCAACAACTAGGAGAAATCGAAATAGAGTACGCCACACCAGCCTACACTAGATAAGCACCTTTGTGGAACCAAAATCCATCGAACCCTAGAGACCACATCAGATGCTAGGGCATCTAGGCAAGTCCAGAATAGGAGGACCATCACTATAAAACACCACAAACCCCGCAGAGAACGCAGCCACTCCAATAGAGAAAAGAGAAAAACACCAAATGCTAGGGAGGAGAGCCCAAGCCACTACCGCAAGCACCCAATGCTTAGAAGAAGCATCAGAAGGCCACACAAGAAGAGCAGTCCCAATGCTGACCAAGCACAACTGACCACCAATAGCCAATGAAGAAGCCCACAATGGCCTAGGCAACCAAAAATCTAAATCATCCTCATTCAATTCCACTCCTCCATCATCATCGTCATCATGAGAATTCAAACCACTTGCCTCACTACTCTTCCCACCCACGCGCTCTGCTTACACTTTTATTAAATAGAGAAATTTAGAGTTGAAGTTGATTTTTTTCTAAATTTTCCTTAAAAGAGGGGTTAAAATGTGACATAGGCAACCACATAGACAATTTGAGTTGAAATTTTTTTGACTGAAACACTTTTAATTGAAACCATTTCACCAAAAACTTTACTTATAAATGTAATCATGCTTCAAATTTTTAATAAGAGAATTTTTATTTTATAGTTTCAGGCGAAAGGGTTTTGCTTGAAAATATATGTCATGTATATGCCATGTGATTTTAGGTGAAATTATTTCATACAAAACTATTTAAAGGGAAAAATTCTCACTCAAAACTATTTAGTTGGTTGAAAGTATTACACAAATTTGTGTTACATTACCCAAAATCATTATGTTTATGACATGGTTGACTATGGGAGGGTTATACTAAAGAAGGTTGGTACTTTGGTTAATGTTAAAAATCCTTTGATGAAGAATATGAGCATAGATAATTATAGATAGAGGTACAAGTCTATGGGCCTCATGGACCTTAGTAGATAATTCATGGATTGTTGGTATTTCACCTTTTCTCTTGCAAGGTATATATTAAGTTGCAGAATGTTAGGGTTAGGTTTCATACACCTTGCATATTCTGATGTTTGATTTATTTTTTAATTTATACATATAATATGCCTTATGGAAAATGGCATCACATGTAATGTGAAACTTATGCATGTGTAATTATTACTATGACATTGTAATAATATTTAATGTCATGTAAGATGTAAGAGATTCTATGCCACATGTAAGAGGGGAGTTACATAGTACTAGACCACAATATATTTGACCAAATTATCATATTTAAGAAGATGTGTCATAGATAATGAGAACTTTAAGAAAATCCTCCTAAAACTACATATAAAATACTAGTGTATATTGGTCTAATGTATTAATTTTTTTGGAAAATCTATGTCAATTATAGAAAAGAAATATGTGGTGAATCTCTTCACTTTTTACAATAAAGTTATTTTTTATTGACAAATTATAAACCAATACATAAAAGTAAAATAATTTATTTGATGAATTATCCATTGATGTGAAGAAGTAAAATAATTAATTGTGTGAATTATTGATTGATTTGAAAAATTATCTAATGAATATGGTAAATTATTGACCAATTTAAAAATAATAAATAATTTAAATGGTGAATTATTCTAATGAATATGTTAATGGTGATCATAGCTTGTAAAGTGTGTGAAGGATAGATATCCAAATAGGCATATAACAAGATGCACCATGATATAAAATCCATGATGATACTAACATGAGGTTCCCCAAGAATCAACACACAAATGCAATCCATAAAAGAAACACACACAAGCGTGCAAAGACAATGAAAATAAATAAAATTAAGACATTGCCCCTAAGATAAAAATCATTGATTGGTTGATTTGATGATGATGGTAGCATTATTGATGTGGGAATGATATATATTGAGAACAACACAAGGATTTGGAATGATATACCCGCATAACAATGTAATAGGTTGAACAAGCTTTGAATTTTAGCAAGACTAATGATGAAAATTTTATGTTCTTTTGGATGTGTGATGGACTACTTGGATAGATTTTGTCTATATTTTTTTATATTGTTGCTATATTTTTAGATAACTAGGATATTTAGACTTTATATTTGTTACATTGATTGGATAATAGGCATGTGATCACAATTTCAAAGGCTTGAGCATCTAGAGTTTAGAATTGTGAATATGTACGCCAAGATTGATTTATTGTATGATGTTGGGCTTGGGATTGGATGGAATTCAAATTGTTAAGGAAAGAATGTGTTCTAGCACTAGGGGTGAACGTGTTGGGTGGATGGAAAGGTGGGGGATTTGGTAGAGGGATGGGACTCATTATAGAACTAGGAGGAGATACAAGATTTGGTATCCAAGAAATACATTGCATTGGAATGATATGTTCCACTTTGGTATGTGATATTTATGATGATATATTGAGGTTATTTTTATAAAAAAATGGACATATCAAGGGTTATTCAAAAACATATTTCAAAATATTATCTATGTCCTTGTCAATGTCAAAATAAATAATGAGGATAAATATGATGGCATGGTGATTTGGATATGATAGATGAGAATAATACAATGGTCTGATATGGATGAATAGATAAAGGTTGAGAGGGATGGATGGGATGAGTGAGTGGAAGAATATTTTCCCTATGTGTAGGGTACACAGATAATTAATTTACACGTGAAACTTGTGTTGGGTCCTAAAAAAACAAATCTAAATCCTAGATCTTTTATCCATCTTCAAGGCTAGGGATTTATCATCAAGAAGGGAAAAACAAGATCATCAACAAACATAGGATGGCTATAGGTCAAATCTAAAAGTGAGTTATATCTCTTATTCTTTGATCTTAGCTTATAATCAAGAGGGTGTTCCTAGGGGTATACCTTAACAAGGCTCTAGGAAAATTCACCGCTGGAAAATTCACTGATGAAAAATTCACCGCTAGCAATTCACCGACGAAAAATTCACCGCCAGCAATTCACTGCCATGAAAAATTCACCAACAAAAAATTCACCGCCAAGTAAAACTCACTGCGAGCAATTTACCATCGTGGAAAATTAACCACATTAGTATTTTTTAATATATATTTCGAGAACTTTGATTTTATTAAAAATATTAATGTGATTAATTTTCTACCACGTTGAATTGCTGGTGGTGAATTTTACTTGCCGGTGAATTTTCCATCAGTGAATTTTCCATGGTGGTGAATTTTTCATGGCGGTGAATTGCTAGCAATGAATTTTCCATCGGTGAATTGCTGACAGTGAATTTTCGATATTCCCTTAACAAGTATTGAGATCAAACAAAATGGAATTCCAAAAAATATAATAGTCTGAACCAATTACATACTTGACCCTAAATTATATCACTAGGTCAAGTAGAACTAGTTGCATTACTCGTAATATTGTTGATTACAAGGTATAGACAAAATGCTCATGAAATCATTTATTTTAAGGATTTGATAAGATCTTTCCCTAGTTAAACTACATGATCATGAGTGCACGATATTGATTTCTAATTTTAAAATGACTTATAAATAATTTTATTCTTTTTAAATTGATAGGGAAGGTTTGAGTTATCAAGAACAATGCCTTATTGGGTAACAAAATCAAATGTAACCATAAGAACACCACATAAGAAATGTAACAAAAATATGAAAATATGTAAGAATATTTATTTAATAATCAAACTTACAAGCACTCTCATGTAACATAGAAATTATCAACATAAATTTGTTAGAAATCTAAAATAGATTGAATAACCTAAGGAACTTTTTAAGAGAAAATCAAAGTTACATAAGGTGGAAAAACATAAATGATGCAAACCATAATCATATCAATGTTGGTATGATAGAATTATATTAAAAGCTTCCAAGATGAAAAATACAAGCTAAGTATTGAGTTTATATAGAACTAAGGAGAGGATGGAGGTGGCAAATCAACCAATGAGAATTGACCACCAATAATCACCAACATTAAATAAGGTGATAAAAAAGGTAAATACTCCACCCTTAAAAGGTGGAGGACAACTCATCACTTTATCTCCTAGTTATTAAATGATTAAATCACTTTATTATCCTAAAAAATCTTAATAAATGTGTAGGAAAAACCTATAACTAAGAAAAAATTAAATATCCCCCTAGGAAATAAAAGCCTACACTAACAAAAATTAACTTTTATTTATTTAAAATGCTATAATATTTATCAAATTTATGTTACATATACACAATCAATCAGGGGTAACTTTAAGAAATCCCCCCCCTCGGCAAAGGTGTAAAATCCTAGCGAATCTTATATACTTCTCGATAAAAATATTAATTTTAGTGGTGAATTTTTTCGTTTTTCAGGAAAAAAAAATCTCAATTGGTGAATATTTTCTAATCAATAGAAGTCTATGGAAAATCTTGGCGAATTGCAATTTTTTTTAAACCAATAATTTTTCTTTTTTTTTTGGTGAAAGTGGCACGCCACTATATTATATTATATATATAAATAGATAAATACAAAATTTGATTCTAGGGAGCATACCGATAGGAAAGAACCAGTAAGAAAACCTCTGGTTATAGCTCAAAAGTGATGAAAATTAACTGATAAAATATTTGTATTGGCGATTAAAATCTATTTTCAAACCTAGAAAATATTTCCATTGGCGAATTAAACCTATTTTCAAAACAAAACAAAAAACAATTTTGTTGGTGATTAAAACTATTTTTCAAACCAAAAATATATATTCATTGGCAAATTAAACCTATTTTCAAATGCATAAGAAAAAACATTGGCGAATTAGCTATTTAGCATAATCTCAAATTAATAAAAAAATTCAGTGGCAAAATGTCAACACAAATCAATATAACCACAACCGTTCAATGAATTTTCGATCGACAACTGTAGTTGCATTTCGGAAGTAAATCTCTGAAACACTAGATTTTTGAATTGAAACCTCTAGAATAACACTAGAACCGTTAGATGCAGAAATGTGGCGAGATCAAAGCTCATCGCTCATCGTGGTAATGAACTCAATGGGTTGAAGGATTTTGGCAATGACTCATGAGCGATAAAAGAACTTAAGTGGTAGAATTATGCATGCGCATAAAATTTGTTTTAAAAGAGGGACTGTTCGATGAATTTTTGATGCACGACTATAGTTGCATTCCGGAAGTAAATCTCTAAAGCACTAGACTTGTGAATTGAAACCTCTGGAATAACACTAGAACTGTTAGATTTTCATAAATCAATGGTTGAGATTTTATTAATTATTTAAGTCTATCGGCTATAGTTGCATTCCAGAAGTAAATCTTAAGTCTTTAATCCTAAGGGTCGAGTCTCGTCAACCTAACAATGTCCCCATTTTAAAAATAACTTTATTTGCATGTGCACTATGCAGCCATCTTGTCATTTGTCACAAACATACCTTCTAAGCACTTCTTTTTAAGGATTCAAGTGTTGAAATAAATGTTAATTGTCACATCAATGATAGTGGTGAATTTAAAAATGATAAGTGTGATGTCATACTCATTGTGTTTGTGCTCACTTCTATATATACTTCACCAACTTGATGTTCTTCATATCATTTATAATATATTTGGCTTTGATTTCTTTCTTCTCTATTCTCAATTTAACTGAGATATTATGGAGTCTTCATGGCATGTCATGCTACCCAAATTTTTTTGGGAGAAAAGAAGGCACGATGCATATGACAGATGAAAGTTGGGTATGGTTTTTACAATTCCTTTTGTGTAGGTTGAGGATGCTATAAGAATAATTGTGGGTAGGGAATGGCTTTAGAACAACCCTCATGCTCTATATTCTGAGGTAGCTTCGTCTTTCTTGTCCAATTGCATGGACATTTTGCTTGATAAAGATTTGGTGAAGACGTTGGCAATATGTTATTTGTAGCCTTTCATTTACTCTATTTTTTCATTGGAGTTGGCACTGGAGCATTACAATTTTGAAAGTTGTTTAGCACAAGTTGGTGGAATCTTCAAGAAAGTGGAATTGCATGCTTCTACAGCAAAGCTCTCGCCCTGGTTAATATGAGATGGGGTCTGCTATGTGATACAAAAACTAAATCATTAAAGAGTCTAGAGTTTTGGAGGAAGGTTTTGGGTGATTTGCTTTTCTTCTCTATTGTTAGTTTGTTAAATTCAATTCACATTCTACTCAAACACCCGGTTGGTGGCCTCAGCTAATGTTACAAAAAAATTAATAATAAATTGTGTGATGTGTCACGTGTCTATATTTAATTGTACAGCGTAACAGTTCTTGTAATATGTACTTTGTGACTGGTTTTTTGTCACAATTAGTGGCTTTTTTCCTTTTGGCCACGTTGGTTATGTACTATGTACTTCAGTCTTTAGCAACAGTTACTTAAATTAAAATACTTTTTGTGGCTCCTTTCTTGTAAATCCTTTTTACTTTGGTCAATATAAAAATATGGCTTTTAAAACTAATAATAATTATCAACATATAGTTCTGATCATAAGTGAGTGAAGTTTATTGTGACTTATTACTAGACATTGATAATGATTAAGGTAAAATGAGAAATTTAATTCTCTCTTTTCAATGTGTCGAATTACTCTACCTTTCATTTATTCTATTGAAATTCTCAATCTTTTTGAAGAAAGTGTGGTTGTGGTACTATGGGTGACGGCGTAGATTAATGCCATATGATGATGTAGAATCGTAGATGATGAATATTTGTAATGATTTCATATTGTTTGAGTGGCACTGATGATTTTGGCAATTGACAAATTGTCAGCTTGAGGTACAGTTTGAATGTAGCCAGGTTGTCAAAGTTCAGACGTCAATCAAATTGAACATTTCAATTGTAAATGTAAGGCTTAAGTTACACGAATCGATTAAGTTGGTTTTTTGGTTTGCATGAATCAAAATTAAGACTATACCCAACCTCACGCATGACACATGTGAGGTGTACACAGGGACCAAGCTGGTAGTGGCACTATTGGCGGCACTTTTGGCCCATAAATAAGGATAGTGAGCACAACTGAAATCATTCATTGAAGGCTAAAGGCTATACTATTGAGTGCAATGTTTGAATTGTCATAAGGGTTTTCATTTTGTAGGGTTAATAACTTAATAAGGATTTAGGAAGAATATGATGCAGTATTATTGGGGATACTCTAAATTCTCCTACCTCCAGTTATGTAGTTATAGAGTAAAAGACCAATTTCCATCAAGTTCAGAATGGGTGGAATTGGAAAGAAGTTGATTTGGTTCACTTGACTTCTCAGACAAGTTTTGAACCAAGATGAGAAGCTCTGATGGAGATAAGTGTTATCCCAGTGTAAGGAAGCTGTAAGTAGAAGATGGGAGCAATTTTACTACCCCTTATCTTCTGCATGATTCTAATTCTCAAAGGGGATAAGTACATTTTGTATCTTCACAGCTCTCGATTCCCCAACATGGTTGGCCAGGCAAGCCCCATGCATTTACTTTTAGAGCACATCTTCTGCATGGGAGAAATTTTACAACCCCTCATCTTCTACATGATTCTGGTTCTGAAAGGGGATAAGTACATTTTGTATCTTCACAACTCCCATTTCCCCAGTTTGATTGGCCCCCCGTTCCCCATGCATTTATTTTCAGATCCCATGGTTGACCCGACAAGTCCCATGCATTTATTTTCAGAGCGCATGGTTGACCTGACAAGTTCCATTTATTTTTAGAGAAACATGTATTACATTTACATTTTCACTAGTGGTCCAGTAGAAGCTTGGTGCTTGCACTTACATTTGTATTTGTACTATGTAATAATGTGACATTGTAATTCAGTTGTAATAAAATAAATGGTTGTGCTATTAATGTGACATTGTAATTCATTAAAGTTTAAAGCAACTTTAAAACAAAATTTTATTATTTATATCGTAAATTACTCAATCGTTCAATGAAATTTTGATGTATAGTTGTAGTTGCATTCTAGAATGAAATGCACAGAGCACTAGGCTTGAAAACTTAAACCTCTAGAATCACCCTATAACCGTTAGATTAACAAAGATCAACGATTTAGAATTTTTTTTCAATGCAGGAGTAAATCATAAATGGCTTGTTTTAAATGCTATCAGCGACTCAGCCATGTACTAATTGTGTAGTCTGGAAGTAATACGTAGACGTTTCAATTTCATTCACTTTAATGTTTAAAAAAATAGCACTTTCTATTGCTAAGTGGTTTTATTTTTAAGTGAGAGGGTCAACACATGGGGAGATTTCAGTCTTTAGTTTGCTCATTGTAGTGCACCACCCTATTTTGGGTTTCATAGTTCCACTTCCAACAAAGCCATTCCAATAACCCAGTTTCAAGAATCAAAATCCAGGTAAGTTAAATAATTCATGTGGCTACGTTTCATCATTTGACATTTCGTAAAATCTTATTTTGTCAAACTTTGAAGTTTAGGTTTAGGGTTAAGAGGCTTAAGAATTAAGAAAAATTAAGGAGGACTAATAGGGAATTCACAATTTCACATTGTATTAGCATGTCTACCACCAATACCACTAGAGCAATGTCAAATAAAAAAATATATTATGCAAAATTACTTAAAAACCCCAGGTTTCACTGATGAATACCATGATATTTATGATCCTAAAACCTATGGTAGGTGTACCTCATACTTATATTTTCATCTCAAAATAAGGTTGCAAAGCAAATTCAAGTTAATAGTATCAGTGCACCATGGGTAACTAGATTAGGGAGCGTGATGTTACATGATGTTTTCCCTTGCCCAAAATTTATCATGGTTTGTGCCCTAAATTATGATGATAACAAAAGAGAAATTTTTAATAAAGATAAAAAAGAAGAATTGTTATCCATTAATGTATAAGAACTTGGAAAAGTGTTGGGGTTTACAACCGAAGAATTTGGAAATGTCCACATTGACCTACAAAAGCTTGCTAGTGATTATGAAGCAGTGGATGAAATGGAGAAAGAAAATTTCGTAAATAGAATAGTTCAGGATAGAAACAAATTGAAAGGTGATCATAAGCCTCCTTATGATTTGTATATTTTTAAACCGTGGGTTCAAGATACTATTTCCATGCTAGCATTTTTCCTCAAACTGGATAACAATTTGGAAGTGGGTGCAAGCCTCCTTGAAATGGTATATAATACCCATTATGGTGTTACACATGTCAAATATAATTTTATTGGGCACATTGTAGAATCCATGCATAAAAGAAATTTAATGATTAAA
>VDFB02256132.1:121408128-121461491 GCA_007258455.2 Sequoia sempervirens
ACATGATCCCACATTTCAAGTGCATGCCTTAGCTTTATAGAAAGCACAACAAACGTATCAACAAGCCTTAGTAGCACAACAACAACAACAACAACAAGCTGCTTTGGTAGCACAACAAGTAGCCTTAGAAGAAGAAGAAGAAGAAGAAGAAGAAGAAGAAGAAGTAGCAACACAACAAGTCACTTTAGCACAATAACATCAACAACAATAGCGAGCCATCTTAGCAACACACCAAGCCGCTTTGGTACAACAAAAACAACAACAACAACAAATTGCCTTAGTAGCACAACAAATAACACAACAAAACATCAAGCACAAAAAGAAGCTTTATTAGCACACCAACAAAAATAGTCCCAACAACAAGCCTTAGTGGCACAATAACATCAACAAACTCAACAAGCCTTACTAGCTCAAAAGTATGCCAAACAACAACAAAAAGGTTCCTATTATCCTCACTTGAATATCATCAATCCAAACACATTCAGAACATATACATCAATACCCCAATCACCTTCACATAATCTGACACCACCCTACACCCGATACCACTCATTCGTCATCCCACCATATGTTTCTCCATCCAAACTGCAAGATGATCTGGCATCTCAATTTAAGGAACTAGTACAAGAACTACAAGATCTTTGAATGGGCAAGACCAAAAAGCCCAATACACAAAATCTATGTCCCTATTCATTTGATAAAAAAATTTCAATGATACCATTCCCTCCCAGCTTTGAAATCCCCAAATTTGACAAATACAAAGGGAGAGGAAGTCCTGTCGATCATATCAAAGAATTCAATGTCATGTGGATGGATGTAGCTTACAATGATTCTTATCTAATGCACTTCTTCCCACAAATTTTAACAGGTCCTGCTATGGATTGGTTTTCTCATCTACCTCCTGACATCAAAACTTTCCAAGAAATTATTGATAAATTCATTGATCATTTCTCCTTCAATCTTGAAATGAATGTTAGCATAGAAGAGTTTTATACTCTTAGACAAAACAAAGGAGAATCCTTTGCCAATTTCTTGCAAGGATGGAGACAGAGAGCTATTAAAAGCAAGTGGCCTCTTCTTGATGAACAAGTGGGAATCATCATAGCCAATCTAGACCTTGATCTATCTTTCCACTTGAAAATGCAGTGCATCACATCATATGATGAGCTTGTCCCTAGATCCCTTAATATTGAAAGATCTCTAATCTCACAAGCAAATACTCAAGCTTCCAATTGACCATCAACCAGTTCAAATGAGAAACCTCATTTTTGGTAAAAGAACAAAAACATAATGAATGATGACATGGTAGATGCTAAGGTGATACTAAGTGATCCTAGGCCTAACAACAATCAAGCTGCTAACATCTAGCTGATTGTGCAACAAATACTACCTCCTCATAATAATCACATCAACAACATTGACATGCAACAAAGGCAGACCGCTAACAAGAACAACTATCCCCAACACAAGTACACACAACTATCAAAACCCATAACAATCATGAAGAAATTGGTCGAGTCAAATCTAATAGCAGTTCCCAACTTTAAAACCTACCAAGAACTGCAAGAGAAACCATCCTAGTACAATGAACATGATCTTTGTGATGTTCACGAAATCAAAGGACACAACATGAAAAACTGCATGAAACTTGAGAACATCATTCAAGATATCTTAGAAAACGATACCATATTTGTTGAAGTACTACCTGGAAATCAGGATCTTAATATATACAAGAACTCGATGCCAAATCATAACAAAGCAAATAACAACAACAAAGCTAAGGATTACACAAACGTGCAACATACCTATTCCAGCATAGTGGCTTCCTACAATAATGTTATTACTATTGTCACAATCAAAGGAGCTAGTATGAAATGTGGAGTCACCACACGACATGGAAAAATAACCATTCAAGGAGTCTCATATCAATCTAGGACAGAGCCTATTCTTCCCACATCTAATCCTAGCAAGTACAATCTTCTAGATTAGCTTAAGCAGACCCCCACACATATATCTATCTTAGAACTCTTAAGGTTATACCCCGCACATAGGGAAATATTGGAGAAGGCCTTATTTGAGTCATCTATCCTTGAAGATATTTATATTGATCAATTTGAAGCTATGGTAGGCCACATCACCAACCATCTTCTTACCTTATCTAAGAAAGACCTACTATCACAACCATCTTATAACCATGCTTTACATCTTGAGGTTGTTATTCATAAAAACAAGATCAAAAGAGTCTTGGTAGATGGAGGTGCTGGTTGAAAATTTGTACCCTTCAGTTGATCAAACATTTGGGCTATTCAGAAGATACCATTGAGAAAGCAAAGAGTACTACCATCAGAGCATATGAAAACCAATAAATGGTATTAAAAGGAATTATTGCACTTCCCATCCAAGTGGGACCTCTTATTTTAGAAACTACATGCCAAGTGCTCGATCTTGATCTTCCCTATAACATCTTGCTTGGCCAAGCATGGATCCATGCTCTAAAAGTTGTGGCCTTGACCTATCATCAATGTGTGAAGTTTCCTTTCGAAGGAAGAGAAATCACTATCCATGGAGACCCTGAGCCTTTTTACTACTGTAAAATTCTTGAAGCCAAGTTCTATAAGATCCCCCATATACCCAAGAATGATGAAGGGCCTACACCATCAAGCTCATTTGTTGAACCAACATCCCTAGCCTCTACCTTAGCAACAAAAATACACATTGTGCAAAGTATACCCGACATCAAAGTAGTGATCTAGGATGATGATTGTGGGAACTAAAAACTATTAAAAGACACCTTTGTCTTAGGAGAGTTACCCCTTTCTCAATCTCATGGGAAACCCATATCTAGCACCAAAGAACCTGAAACAATCAAAATGGAAGCTATTACCTTCACCAAGTGGGGGGTTTTGTATCAAGAAGATATTAATGAAGAATATATCTCTAAACTCCTCTATCTGGATGAATGTCCTATTCCTATTCTTCCCATGGAAGATGATAATAAAGGCTTGCAGTTAATGAAAAAAATGGGATATAACAAGAATGAAAAACTGGGACATAATGATAATGGCTTACTAGAACCCATTGTTCCTGAGAAACAACTAAAGAATCTTGGTCTACGTTGTACTAATAACAAGGTCACACTTATTGGAAAAGGCTTCCTCTTAGTCACCTACATCGCGCAATACAACCTTAGATGACTTCCCCCTTGATGTTGCTGACCTATTTGAGAACAAAATACTCTTTATGATATCCATAACATCCTTTGTCTCAAGCAACCAACCAACAAAAATATGCCTAGTCTACCCACAACTCATTGACATGGACCGACAATGACCACCGATTCTAGATTTATTCAAAAACGATGAAGCGATCTCAAAATTCATGGGACTTCGTGACAAATTATCATAGATAGATCATAAAGTAGGTTATAAAATAGAGCTAGATACAAGGGCATACTATGGGGAGACAATTGAATCCTTCAGTCACAAAATTAATTAAATGCAACTAATGTTTAGATCCTTGAGTGAAGACCACCTAGTAGCACTCTCTGATCCTAAAATAATAAAAACAAAGGACACATCCGATGGTGAAAACCTGTTTGAGGTTCCAAAGGATGAGGGATTCAATCTCCCCCTTAGTACAATGCATCCTGAGAAGTCAATAGTACTAGCAAAAAATGCCACTCCAGTCAATGTGGGAATAGAGGAAGCACTTAAGATCACTTTTTATGCCGAATCCTTGTTGGACGAAGAATAGAAGAATCTTGCAGCATTCCTGAGAGAGCGAAGAGCGAAATTTGCATGGTCATACACAAATATGCTAGGAGTTGACCCATAAGTAGCTGTGCATCACTTAGTAGTTTATCCTGAAGCTAAGATAGTTACACAAAAAATTAAGAAAGATGCATCCTAAGATAACACTCTTGGTCAAATTAGAGTTACAAAAGCTTCTTGACATTGGATTCATCCAACCGATAGATTATCCTGAGTGGGTTTCAAACCTGGTACCAGTCTCAAAACCCACTGGGGGCATCAAGATCTGCACTGATTTTAGAGACCTAAACAAAGCATGCCCAAAAGATGATTTCCCTCTTCCTAACATCAATATCATTGTGGAATTAACAACAGGGCATGAAATGCTATCACTCATGGATGGTTTTTCAAGATACAATCAAACCATAATCGCCAAGGAGGATCAACACAAAACTACATTCACTTATCCATGGGGAACCTATTGCTAGGATGTGATTCCATTTAGGTTAAAGAATGCAAGAGCTACCTATCAAAGAGACATGAACCTCATCTTTCATGACATGATCCACAAAACAATTGAAGATTATGTGGATGATATTTTTGAAAAATCAAGGAAAATAAGTGAGCACATACAAGTGTTAGGACCCATCTTTGAAAAACTTGAAGAATACAAGGTATGAATAAATCCAAAGAAGTGTTTTTTTGGGGTCACATCATGGAAAATTCTAGGGTTCATTGTTTTAGAAAGAGGGATAGAAATTGATCTAGCAAAGGTAAAAGTAATTCTAGACATGGAACCACCACAAACACTAAAGTAGATGAGAGGACTACAAGGAAGATTGTAGTCCATTAGGAGGTTCATATCATAGCCATCAGATAAAAGCCACCCCTTTTCACATCTTCTCCATAAAGGGATAACCTACAAGTGGGATGAGAAGTGATAATGCTTTCTAGTAGATCAAAGATTATCTACTAGTACCTCTAGTGCTCATGCCACCAATACTAAACAAGCCATTGATCCTATATATCTCAGTGACACTAGCAACATTAGGAGCTCTCTTGGCACAACATGATGAGAAAAGAAAGGAGAGGGCTATTTACAACTTTAATAGAACCTTGGTGGGCTATGAGATGAACTATTTACCCATTGAGAAAGCATGTCTAGCAGTTTTTTTTGCTTCACAAAAATTCAGGTACTACATGCTGTCACATCAAATCAAGCTCATTGAAAAATTGATCCATTGAAATACCTGTTATCCAAAGCAACTCTCATAGGATGAATAGCTAAATGGGTGATGATCTTAACAAAATTTGACATAGTGTATGTAGAGTGCAAGGAAATCAAAGGACAAGTAATCACAGATCAACTAGCACAAGCACCCATCTATTCTGAGAACCCTATGATATCTGAGTTCCCTAATGAATCAGTGTTCCTTACCAACCTCATAGCTTAGTGGAAGATGTAATTTGATGGATTGTTCACCCAATATGGCTTAGGAGTAGGTATTCTTTTCATCACCCCTCAAGGTGATTGTATCCCAAAGTCATACAGGTTGTGATTTCCCTGTACTAACAACATTGTTGAGTACGAAGCCTTAATCATAGGTCTAACGATAGCGGTTCAATGGAATATTCAAGAGATGAAAGTCTATGGAGACTCATAGCTGGTTATCAACCAAGTCAATGATGACTATCAAACTAAGGATGACAAGCTTACTCCTTACAAAAAGATGGTGGAGAATCTCAAAGACCTTTTTGTAGACATAACTTTTGAGAAAATTCCTCGCATAAATAACAAAGTAGTAGATGCCATGGAAACAATTAGATCACTACTAGACATGCTGAAAAACATTCTCCAATGTGAATTCTTGGTATAACAAATTCTCATACCAAATTTTAAAATCCCTGAATCGGAATTTGCATGTGTCATTGTTGGTCCTAGATACCAAGTGGTACCATGGAATATTTACTTACCTTAGTAGAGGAACCATCCCATCCGATATCACCTCAAACCTTAAAAATTCCTTTGTTAAAAATGCATCCCAATTCACGATCCTAGGTGATACCCTTTACTGATGAAGCATCAAAGGGACATTACTACAATTTCTTAACCAAGAGGAAGACTTGATTGCTTTAATAGAAGTACATGATGACATATGTGGATCCCATTCTAGTAGTATGATATTAGCTAAGAAACTATTGAGGAAGGGGTACTATTGGCCAACCATGGAAAAGGAAGCCCATCAATATGTGTAGAAATGTGTCTAGTGTCAATGGCATGGAGATCTAATTCATGCTCCAGCTTAGAGTTGCAACCTATGATCAAACCATGGCCTTTTTCACAGTGGGGACTTGATCTGATAAGAAAAATCACTCCAACTTCATCTAATACTCATAATTTTATCATAACTGCAACTGAGTACTTTACTAAGTGTGTTGAAGCCATTCTTATGACATATATAACAGGGAAGTAGGTAGCCAAATTTATCCTAAACTACCTAATCTACCATTATGGTGTTCCACAAACCCTCATCTTAGATAATGGAACCCATTTTAAAAATTATATGAAAGAGCTGTGCCAAAAATTCAATATCCAACATCGATTCTCTACCCCATGTTATCCCCAAGGAAATGGTCAAGTAGAAGCTACAAACAAAACTATCCTAAAAATATTAAAGAAAATAGTGAATGAAGTTGGTCATGATTGGCATCTACAACTAAATATTTCTCTTTGGGCTTATTGAACCAGTATCTGCACACCTACAGGTACAACCCCTTTTTCCTTGGTCTATGGATTAGAAGCCATCTTGCCTATTGAGGTTGAGCTCCCATCATTGCGAGTGTCACTACAAAACCTGATAACTAAGGAAGAATACAAAGTGTCCCAACTAAATGAACTAGAATTCCTAGATGAGCATTGTCTTGATGCTCTCAATCATTTGCAAGTATACCAAAACTGATTGAAGCAGAGCTATAATAAGAGAATCAAATGTCAGTTGTTCTAGGTAGGAGATCTAGTCTTAAAGCAAAATTAGAAGAACCTTCCAGATCAAGACAACAAAGGGAAGTTTGAGCCTAATTGGTTGGGTCCCTTAATCGTCACAGCTAGCTATGGATCAAGAGCATACCAATTATCAACACTTGAAGGTGATCCCTTATAGGAGCCCACTAAAAGTTTGCATCTCAAAAAGTTTTATGCCTAGTCTTGAAGGGTATAAATCAGAAAATACAAAAAAATAAAAAAATGGTCAAAATCCAAAAAATGAGAAAAGAATTGAAAAAATTAAAGAAAAATAACCGTCCTCTAGTGAAAACCACTTCGGTGGCGCTTTGGGCAAGTACCTTGGTGAAAACCTGGAAAACAAGTGCCATGCATTAATAAAACACCTCCATCTATTCTTTGGCTCGTTTGTCCTATCATTCTTTGCACCACCATTCATCGATCACGTATCCTCATCCTTATCATAGCTTGACACTGTGAAGTATCCAAATCCCTTTAGTACTACTTGGAATATTCTAAAGGTCAGTTTGTCCTGCTTATATCGAATTAGTCTAACATATCATGTTGGGGGAATTTTGTTCTACATTGTATCAGGTTCTTGTATATCTTGAGGTCATCGACAATCTTATAAAAAAATACCAAAAACATTCATAAAATCTTATCAGAAAATACCAAAAGCATTCTTAAAATGATCATCAGAAAATCCAAAAACATTTGCAAAATCTTGTATACCTAAAATCTAAAATCATTTGGAAAATTGTAAAAGAAAAATCCTAAACATCCTGAAAACATCAAAAACCCTAAAAAGGTTGAACATCGAAAATGCAAAAACAAAGCTCTATCCTTGTTGAACTATGCCATCTGTAAGCTTGAATGTAGGAAAGTCCATCATTGATGTACCCCTGAGATACCCTAAGTCAGTCCTTTATGAGTCAGTCATAATAAACTGAGTTTCCCATCACTGTTCATATCTTCATCTTGTTAATAAGTCAAGTCAATTGAACTACATGGTCTCTGCATGTATAACGTAGGAAAGGCTTATCTTTGATCAACCCCTGAGGCACCTAGGATAAGTTTTTAGGTTAGGTTCTTGGTCGAACTCAAAATATCTCGAAAACCCAAAAACATCCAAATAACTCAGAAAATCCCTAAACATCCAAATATCTTGAAAACCCAAAAACATCCAAATAACTCAGAAAATCCCTAAACATCCAAATATCTTGAAAATCCAAAAACATCCATAGATCTTGAAAAATTCCTAAACATCCAAATATCTCAAAAACCCCAAAAACATCCAAATATAAAAAAATCCCTAAACATTTAAAAAAAACCAAAAACAATAGAAAACATTCAAAAAAACCTAAAAAGCCTCAATTTTTTTAGAAAACTCTAAACAACCTCATAAAATTGAAGAGCCCAAAAACATTCACATAAACTTTCAAAAATGACAAAAAACAACCTCAAAACATTTCAAAATAGCAAAAACATTGAAATATTCCCAGAAAATCCAAATCCTATCCACCCCATCTCACTTTCACCCGTAATAAACCTTCACCCATAATAAATTGATCACCATCTCCAATATTTCCAAAAAAAAAAAAGAAAACAAGTATAGCAAGTCATAAAGTGCAAATCTAAAAGTCAAAATCTAAAGTCTAGATCACAGGTAAATGCGTGAGTGGAGTTTATATTAACGAATCATCTTAGCATCATCATCCTAACATCAAACAACCCCTAGTCAACATGTCCTAGGATGTATCCTTCCTATGATGGACATCATTATTAGATATCACTTTAGCTAAACTTAAACTAGGCAAGAGATATGGATAACATTGACTATTTTTCTTTGATCTTTTCTTATGATTTATCTTAATGACCCATTCCAAGGACCTCTCAATTATGTCTATCAAAATGATTTAGAAAGAAAGGAATGGGGCATCGATCATTATATTTCATTTGTTGTGCTTGTTGATACTCTTGTAAAATGATCTTGGGGCATAATTTCTTAGTTGTGTGTAGGAAGGTTGTTTGGTGTACGTTGTTGACTATTGCGTTTGCTTTGTTCCAAAATATCCTAAGCTTCTAACTTGCATTTAAATGATATTTCCGTATGTCAAGGTATGAACAAGAATTATCCTATCTATTTTTCGAGTCAAAGTCCATTACACTAGATACAACACCATCTTGGTTATCAATACCTTGATGCATCGTATCTATGTGTTATATCAAAAAATAAGGAACAAAAAAAACTACCAATCTCAAAGTGTGAGCAACTCATCACCCTGCATTTTCATCCTCATTTTGTATTGTCTCATCACCATCTCTAATAAAGTCTCAATGGATCATGGAATTGTTGGATCTTTTGAAGCAATCATAAAAAATCAATGATCATTCATTCTTTATTCTTCTATCTTCTCTACACGCTAATTTGGTATCATTACAGTCAACAAAAACATCATCAATGCATCCACCCTACATCCATAAACCATCAACATACATGCATCTCATAATCATAGAAAAATCATAAAACATCCATCAACATAATCATTGTATATCACATCATACATTTTGTATTATCATTTGAGTTGTGATGAATAATATAGATTTGTTATTCTAAGCATCTTAAATTGTTGCATTAGCATTTGTATCCATACATCCATATTCATACACGATCATCTCATAAATTTTCATTGAAAATACACAAAACGAAATGCATCCACATCATATCATTCATTCCATAACAAATGGTAAAAAGATACTAAAAGATAACACACCATTGCATCCATATCATATCATGATCATCACATATCATATAGACATAAGTAAAGCACATCCATACATTGTCAATTATAAGCATCTCATATCACATGCATGAAATAAAGTGAGCACATCACATCATATAGAATCATCCATATCTGTATCATATATATATCAAAAAATGAATGTCATGGTACAAAATTTGGATCAATGTATGTATATTGATTAAAAATACAATATCCACGAGGCTATAAAAAAGGATCCCATGAATGTATATCTATAATAAAGAATGGGGTAAAAAAAAAAAAAAGTGTCTATACAAAATAGGTTGCCTTGATGGCTGCTACCCTCTCCGGCCTACCTCTCAGGTTGATCCTTTGCTTGTGGCCATGCATCACTACATTGTGAAAAATTAGGCTATCTCAATGCTGCTGGTACATCTCTGTGGTAATGCCACCTATAATATGCAGCCTCTATCATGGCCTCTCTATACAACCTCACTGAAAATGTTCTTCCATGGGTGGCCACCATCATAGCCTCTATCTGTTGCTGTCGGGAAACCTCCTGGTCTCTCTATGTAGTCACAATATATACCCGCTATAAAGCTTGATCTCTCTCAACTGTGATAGTATCCACCTATTGTTGTGCCTGGTCTCACTTAGCAATGATACCCAAAATATGCTGGCGGGCCTAATCCCATTCACCAGTCAATGTCTACACCCATTGTTGTAGCTGTTGTATTTATGCATCCCTCACATCTAGTGGTGGTGGTCCTTCTTGCTGCTTTACAACTAGAGGCTACTAAGGAGGCTACTATTGTACAACTGGTGGAGCCCCTGGAACATGATCATCCTAGCCATCCTGGCCACCCTGACCCCATCCTCTGCCTCTTTCCCCCTACCTCTAGGTCTCCCTCGTGGAGGAGCACCCACCGGATTTGTCAATCGTCATGGAGGAACAAACTAGGCATCATATGTAGGTGTAGTCCATGCTACCACCTAACCCTGATCATAAGCCTAATGTTGAGCTGCTAATTATCTAAAGCTCTCAATTGCCTCAGGAGCTAGAATGGTTGGTCCCCATGTGGGAACCTCTCTGGCCGACCTAGCAAAAATGGTCATGTATCCATCATTTAGTCAATCCTAAACCTCCCCAAACTGTTGGGCCACCCTATCTGGTAAATATCACTCAATTATACGATGCTCACAACCCTACATATATTGGGTCTGCTTGGCAAAGTATAACTGCTACACATCATAAAACCAAGGTGGCATCTGAAGCCATGGGTGCCATTAGAATACTATCATGTCACCAATAACCCGTCCCTAGTACAAGAGTCTAATCTGTCTAGTATGCCTCAAAGTGATCACACCTCTATACCAACATATGATGGGATCATCTGGCTCCATGTTTTCCATCTACACAATTGGTCAGAGCATGAAGATATGTAATATGCTCCCATGCCCAAATGTGTAGTAGAGTCACCTCTGCACCAATGGCTCTTCCATCATAGTAAACAAAATCATGCAAATCATGATATAGGGAGGCCAAAATCACGAGCCCCCATGCAAAAAGTGTCCTCCTATGAAGCATGTGATGCCATGTCAATCCCCATCTTGGATTGAATCCTTAGCTATGTCTATTAGGGGCCACCAAACCTGAAATGATGGCTGCAATAATCAATCTAAAAGTTAGCACATGACCTCTATATGACTCAAGGTCAATCTATGATGTAACCAAAACAATCTACTCCATCTCCATAATCTCCAAGCAGGCATCAAATCCAACATTGACATCATAGATCACTCGATTTCCATGTATGGGAAAACATAGTATACACCATACATCCTCCAAAGTGATCATCACCTTGACTGTCAGAAGGTGGAAAGATGAGGTCTCACTATGCCATCTCTCACAAAAATCAATCATCATATCAAGATGTGTCTAGATCACTCGTACATATGTGACATACTAGAGGTCGATCTCTCCCAGGTGCTCCTAGTGCAACTTTGAAACATTGCCAAGTCTCTCCGACACGGTGGGCCTATGCTCACCTGACATTAGTGGTGGAATGACCTTCTGCATCCACGAAGCACATGTCATCAGGAAATCAAGAAAATTTGACTCAATTTGGAATTTACATCTCATAAATCACAATAGTGTCGCTATTTTCAATAGTGCCTCTATATTCAAATTTCAAATTGTGATGCCCTAAAGCATTTAAAATTGAAAATTGCAACATGCATCGCTAAACACATGTGTGTCACTATCTAAACTTTGGCTTGATCCTATCCCTAATTTCTAAATCGGCAATTGTGCTACTATATAAGCTTGCGTCACAATTCAAAATTAGAAACCATAATTTTAAATCGTGAATAGTGTCACCATATAAAAATGAGTCACTATAATTCATTTGATTGTTGCCGATTTCAATTTGGGCATCACTATATAGCAATGTCCCCATAGTTTAAATTTCAAAGCATCATAAATGCATCAAAAAGTCAAATTTCAAATCAAGTTTGGAGTTACATACTAGTGGTCCTACACCTGAAAGCCGCTGATACTCTTGAACTCGATCAAAGATGTGTCTGGGAAGCTCTCATTGTGCCATTTTGTCGGAGGCTCAAAGCTCAAAATAGCAAGAATCTCTTAAGTGTGAATGCACAAATGAATTGAACATGACCCTTCTTGGATTATTTAAGCTAGAAAATTAGGGTTTTTTGCCCTAATTTTACCTTCAAGCTAGGGTTTATCATCATTTTCATCAATTTTTCTAATCTAGACCTAATTTTGCAACATTTTTTTCCTTTTTTGGCACAATTCATGCACCCTAAAGCCTTTCTGGACCCTTAGGGAAACTTTTAACATTTACCGAGAAATTAACCCAAAATTCAAAATTTCCATCTGATTTTTAGAAGGGGCAAGGAATCAACTTTATCCTTCTATTGGGGCACCTAAAAAATTATTTTTTTTAATTTTTGTTTTTATTTAAGCATTAGTTTTAATTCAAAGAGTATTATTCTTTGAACCCAAGTAGTAGGTACCTCGCTTCAAAGAGGGGCAAAATGTAAAGACTAAAAAATGTCCTAATCAATGTCATACACTTGAAACAGATTTACTAACATCATTTCCTCTTTAAAACCATCTTAAAAATTATCAACAATCATTATCTAGACAATATCGTCAAAGTATTCTCCCTAGAACCTTCAAAGTAGGTGACCTGGTTCTCTATGAGAATCAGAGAAATGTAACTATGCTGCTTGATCAAAGGGGAAAGTTTTGTCCTAATTAGTTAGGCCCTTATATTGTCATCTCCATGTATGGCTCGAGCACTTATGGATTGTCATCCATGAATGAGACCCCTCTAAAAGAACCTATTAATGCAATGCACCTTCATCGGTACTATGCGTAGTGTCTATGTGTCATATACGCAATGTTCACTCTTTAGCGTGTTTTGACATTCCTTCATTAACACATCATGTAATATTTTTTGTTATGATATAACCATGTGTGTGAGAGAGAGAGAGAGACATACATGCATGTGTTTTACTATGCTGTGTATCCATGCATTACATTACATCTTTTGGTTAGGCAATTAGATCATCATTGCACTTAGTTAACATACAACCATGTGTGTCTATTAAGTCATGGTAGCATCTAATTTAACATACATCCACACATCCAAAATCCATAGCATCAACATACATTAAATTAAGGAACATACACATCAAACAAAGAACACCATAATGCCAAAATCAAAATCTCATGTATATATATATACAAATATCAATATCATGTACATGTATCGTACCACCATTGTGAAAAATGAATGGCTATTGTATATGTGTATCGGTATCTATACATAAAAAATGATAAAAAAAAGTGTGTGGAAACTAGAAAAATGGTGTACAAAATAGCTATCGAAGCCCTGGGCATATGGCTCCTAGAGCCCTTTGGCTCTAGTTATGGCTGTGGCTATGGTTGAGGCTGCACATTGGAGACTAATTGGGTGCAATGTGATCATGAGATGTACATCACCGCATGCATCCCCCTAATCTCCCCTTGAAGGGAGGCTATCTACATGCGAGCTTGGATGATATCCTGCTATAATTGCTGGTTGCCTATTAGGATCACTATTGTTGGCTTCCTCGCAAGGTCATCGAGATGAATCTATAGGGCGTCACGTGCTTTCTCAACACTATCAAACCTCATCATGGCCACATCTCACTATGTTAGGGCCATATGTAGCTCCCTCAATAGTTGATCCCTTTGTCCCTAGATAATGGTGGCATCCATAGTTCTTTGTACAATCTTTACCTGCCCCTCCTCATAAGTGGTCCTCAGGTGAGCTAGTGGCTCGAAAAGATTGGCGTATCACCTCGCTAAAATTGGTCGGTAGGAGTCTAGGACTAACTCTTGGATGGCATGGTAGGGGCCACCTATGATATGCACTGGGAAAAGAACCTAGTCCATCTCTATGTATCCATTGCAACCACAGAGAGGAGATGTATATTAGTATCACAAGATGTATAGATACAAAAAACTAAAGCACAATATATATATACGTGGAATGAAAACTGGAAGTACTGAAATGAAATGGCATAATCTAACTTCTATACCTGGGTCCCCTGGCTACTAGTATGGATTCAGGGGAGGGTCAATGTTAGGTCTCACACTGTCGACATCATGAGCTGCTCTAGGTGTGCCAAGGTTGTTGATGGGACAATGGGCGGTATTGATGTTACCAATAAAATTGGCATGGCTAGTGGAGGAGAGGTCATCCTCTATCATTGCCTCAACCTTGATGACACTACTTTGACCTCCTCAACCTACTCTTGATGCTCCTACTGATGTTGCTCCCCCCACTACCTCAACCCTTCCGTCTCTACCTCAATGCTTGTGGTGGCACATCCCCTGAAGGCTAGGATCCCCCCTAGGGGAATCCACTAGAAACATAGTGCTGGACAATGTGCCACCCACCACATTAAATATTCCCTCACCACCCTAACGTTGTCCACCAAGCCCATCTCTGATAGATCAAGATCATCAGCCTCATCATCTGAAGGGACAAGACCTATAATGGTGGAATGTAGATGGTCCCCTAGTCATACAACACTCTAAACAACTTGGGTATATGTGGGGATTGTGGGGGGAATGGTTTGAATACGACCATGCTGCTAAATAATCCAACTCCAATAATAAGGCATGATAAAAAAATTGATGCGACCCAAGATAAAAAAGTCATGTTGTAGGTTCCTAAGGAACCTGTCATCATCAACCCACCAAAATAATCATTGGGGCCTCCATCTAATTTGTTCTACTGTCAAAGTGTCAAACTAGAGTCACCAAAACTGCATATCTCCACGTCTCCACTACCACAAAAGCTCATACCAATGAGGCATGGGAACTCTATAATCCTATACTTAGGGATAGTTAGTTGGCCTTGTGCATGTAATGTGTGTAAAATCCCACACTTGCAATAATGTGCACATGGTGAGGGTTTGGTACTCAAAGTGCATGTATCTCTTGAGCTCTTGATATAAATGTGAAAGTATGCTGCACCCCCACACAAACACCATCCTACACTCTTCCCTCTCACGAATGGTATGGACAAGGCCCTCGTGGAGGTGAGAGCCTTGCTCATCTATGGTGACTTGAGTAGCCACGGTGAATACCATGACTTGGCACAATAGAGGTGCAGTTGTTTAGGCCTGATCAAACCAATGGGTGTGGATATGCCCAATCTCAACTGCGCCATCTATGTGACCAGAGTAGTAGCGAAAGTCCTCTGATCACTCTCATGCCGAGCACATCTCATCTAACTCCACTCGTCGAATGGGGATGGGAAGACTGATGCAGTAGAAATCCTCTAGCATCATGGTCATCTCTCCCATCAATAATTGGAAGCTCGATGTGGTGGCGTACCATCTCTCCATGAGGGCTATCAACATCCTATCATGATATAACATCTCTATCATAACGAATACCTACCAAAGACCAATGCACTACAAGTGTGTAATCTCATCATTAGAGAGGTAGTCCGTCTACCTTTTGAAGAAGCAAAGAATCTGCCCACCAGGATGCTCTCGGATCTCGAGGTAATCCTACAAAAGAGAAACAAGTTTTAAGTCAAAAAATATTCTACTGGGAATAATTTCATAAAAGATTAAATTAAAATTACTAAGGCATAGATGCATGCCACACAAACGTCCTGATCCATCATTGGAGGCGCCAGGATGACAACTCATCTCCTGGAGATGACAACATGCCTCCTAGATGACAATGCATATGAAGGACATGTGCACACACCTAGGATACGTGCACTGCTCTAATCCTAAAACTAGCTAAAAAAACATTAAAAAGGCATAAACGAGAGGTCCACCTCGAGACCCTCCACTATGTCTTGGCATAACTGGTCCAATTTGGGCACCTCATACTGTTGTCTGCTAGGAATTTTACTAAATTTTCTCTCACAAAAGTCAACAAAATCCTCATGATGAATTTTGAAAATGAATCTTCTAGGGGGTCACTTGGGTATATATAGGCCCCCCAGGGCCCATTTTTCTTGAAGTTTGTGGCTCCCTGGTTTCTCTTGATTTTACCCCACCTAGCTAAGGGAAAACTTAGGAGGTTGCATATAGTCACCTCTTTAGCATATTTTTCTTCCGAACCATTGAAATTTTTCTTGATCATTCTTCTCGCCTTGGTAGCTTCTTTTGATTTTTGAGCTAACTTAAAATTTGGATTCTTACCAAAAAAAAATTGTGTGATTTTCATGGAAAACACTATATTTTTCACTGAGTTCAATCACTAGGGGCATCTTTAGTACATGCCAACTCGACCTCTACGACCTCTGAAGTATCTTTTTTGGCACATAATTTAGTAAAAATTCAAATTTTGGTTTGAATTTTTCTTCCCTACTTTAGTGTGGCCAATTTTTCCAAAATTGAGCCCACTAATGTGGGGTCAAAATGTAATGTCACAAAATTGCACGTGGGGGAAATTTCACATTTTAGCACTTTTCCTAGCATTTATGATGCCTAAACACATTTATGATAAGAACCTTGTGGGTTAGAATTTTGTGATTCAAACTCCATGAAGTGCAATGACCAAGCAACAATAGTTTGCCATCCCATTTCTAGAAAACTAGCATTTTGGATGCCTATGAGGTGTGCAGATGTCTACGTAGTGTGCTATAATCTTGGCAGTTTTTTGAGTTTGAAATGGGGAATCTCAAATCCTGTCTCTTGACACATGTCCTTGGGTAAGTGCACAAAGTTGAGTCCATGAAACATGGAAGTTTTTTCCTTAGCCAAAAAAATGAATTTGGCATTGCAAAAACAAGATCTTGATTTTTACAAACGAGATCCCGATTTTTAAAAATTGAGATCCCGTTTAGCTTCGGGATCCTAAGCCTAAATATTAAATGGGATCCTACTTTTAAAACTATGGATCCCATTTGTTAGAGGGTCCCGAACTGACAAATATGAAACATGATCCCGATTTATAAAAATTAGGATCCCATTTTGTAGTAATTGGGATCCCGTTTTGTAATGGTATTTAAAAAAAATAATGAAATAACTGTTCATTTTAGTAGAGCACATGGGATCCCGAGTTTTGAGTGACAACGACCTCCACTGCAGCTTCTAGGTACCCATCAACCCCCATTTTTTTGCAATTTTTTCATTTTTTATTGAAATTGTGAATAATACAAATGATTTTAGCATTTTTTTTAATTTATGTGACGTTTTAAGCATTTTATTTCCTATTATAGTAGAAATGAGGAATTTTAGAAATAAATGAAAAAACACAAGGAAACTTGAAGATATTGAATAGAAAAAAAAATGAACGTTCAATTGTATTTTAGAAACAAAATTTAGCTTTTGAAACCTAAATTATTCAATCAAACAAAAAAAAAAGTATTTGAAAACCCTAATTAAAACGAAATGAAAAAAATGCATTTCAAAACCCTCAAAATTTAAATGAAATAAACAAATTGCATTTAGAAACCCTAATCAAGCTTTGAAATCTTGAATTCAAAACAAAAGAAAAATTGAATTTGAAAACTATAGTTTGAAATAAAACAAAAAAATTGCATTAAAAACTGTAATTACTTAGAAATTCAAACACTAAATTGAATTGAAACAAAAAAAATTGCTAAAACCCTAAATTGAAATTGAACAAATCATTTTGATTTTGAAAACTCTTTAATTTCAAGCTCAAGAAATTTGATTGGAAAAATTTAAATGTTTTAAATTTCATTTGCATTGTATGGAGAAAATGATATGTTAAACTTTAGTTTGAATTTTAAATTTTAATTAGATTAAAAAACAATATGTTAAAGAATAGTTACAATTCATAAATTTTATCAATGCTTGTTTGCAAATTTAGTTAGCAAATTCATAAATCCAAGTGTACAATAGATTTCCAATTATCACTTAATTAGATAGTATTCAACATTCATTTCTATTTTATGTTTTGATCTCTCTTAGTCATACCTTGTTTCCAATTCTTGTTTGCATGTGTTGTCTATTGTCTTTTGACAATCTTAACCCTCATTCCAGTCAATTACTTGTTAATTAGGTTTCTAGTTTAGTCTAAAATTTCAAATTTTTGCACTAGTTACCTAGACACTAAAAGAATGTAAATATTTTTCTTTTCTTTCATTTAGGTTCTTTCAATTCCAAACAATCGAAAATAAAATACTTTATTCAATATTAACTAATTTTGTATTATACATTTTATATCATAAAATTCATTTAAGTGAGATAAATTAATTAAAAAAATGTTAAATAAAATAATCTTATATTCAATTAAAAAAATATCCATTTAAAATATACATCAAACTCAATCTTAATAATACATAATTATGTGTTTCTATTACACAAATAGTCAATCTATTCATAAAATAAAAAATATTAATAAAATAGGCACTAACTTGCAAGTCCATTATTCCAAGGGCCACCCAAACTTCACCCTAAGTTTGCTAAACCCTTAACACTACAACATTCATTTTGTACTAGGAACTTAAAATGAAATTTGGTTGCCTTAGGCAACTCCACCAAACTTTATTCCATTAAGCCATGTTAGTTTTTCGTAGGACTTTACTACAAAGATTCCCTTAAGGCATCCTATTACCCTAAACCCTAAACTCTAAACTCTAAACCCTAAACCCTAAAGACATCATTTTTTCCTAGGCCCTTAATGAAATTTTGTTTCCTTGGGAAACGTCACCAAATTTTATTCACTTGAGGCATGCCATTTTGTGCTAGGACCTCACTAGACATAGATCCCCTTAAGCCATCCTATCACCCTAAATCATAAATCAATGTCTTAAGGGGTCCTAATATGACATTTCTTAAGGGGATTAAAGAAGTTCTCAAAATTTGGTGAAGTTTCCCAAGGCAACCAAATTTAACAATAATAAGATCATGCAAGATTATAATATGAATGAGATTTCATGATCTAGGTTGGTCAGTTGAAACAAGAGCTATGTCAATCAACTGTTCCACAAGAAAATGTTCTTCACTAACTTGAAAGTTCATTATATTCCAAGGGACACCAAAACTTCAGCCTAAGTTCAATAAACCCTAAACCCTGATCTCTAAAATCTAAACCCTAAACACTAAAGCATTCATTTTGTCCTAGGACCTTAAAATGAAATTTGGTTTCCTTAGGAAAATCCACCAAATTTTACTCCCTTAAGCCATTTCATTTTTTCATAGGATCTTACTACATAGATCCCCTTAAGCTATCCTATTACCCTAAACCCTAAACTCTAAACTCTAAACCGTAAACCCTAAAGCCATCATTTTTTCTTAGGCTCTTAATGAAATTTGGTTACCTTGAAAAACTTCACCAAATTTTATTCACTTGAGCCATGCCATTTTGTCCTAGGACCTCACTAGAAATAGATCCCCTTAATCAATCCTATCACCCTAAACTATAAATCGATTTCTTAAGGGGTCCTAATATGACATTTCTTTAGGGGATCAAATAAGCTCTCAAAATTTGGTGAAGTTTGCCAAGGAAACCAAATTTAACAATAATAAGATCATGCAAGATTATAATAGGAATGAGATAAATCATTATCTATGTTGATCGATTTACGGTTTAGGGTGATAGGATGGATTAAGGGGATCTATGTCTAGTAAGTTCCTAGGACAAAAAGACATGGTTTGTAATACCCCTCATACTGTTTAGACTTATTATTTTCTGTGTGTTGCTTGGAGACTATGATGATACTGTATTGTTTGATGTGGTTAGTCAGATACTATGAGGATATTGTTATTGTTTGATATGGTTAGTTAGATGCTAGACGATGTTATTTCATTATGGACATGATTACTTTATATGACATGATGGTTGATTATATCAGTTGATTTTCTAAATTATGATATGATGCAGTGTTTTAATTTAATATGCTATGAGATGATTGTTAGTTAGAAATGTAATTCATTGATTATGCTATAATTGTTAGAATAGGTGTGACGAAGGACAATATAGCATCACTCGTTCGCGAGTGCCCTGTTATGTTGCAATTCCTTCTCACAATGCAGTATCTTGATTTAATGCTTTGATATATATGTATATATGCACATGTACACAACTTCGTTTGTATGCAGGATTGCAGGTATAAGTCTCGATTCCACCTGCTTCGGCAGGACAGGGCGAGCACCAAATAACCCAACGGATAAATGTTGATACAGAGGTGACGATGAAGTCCTCCCGTTCCATGATGTCAGGTCGTCTCATTTGTTTGGTATAGTTGATGTTGTGTAATTGTCGTTATTGCCTGTTGTGTTATGTGTTTTGTCTCATTTTATTTATGAGGGCATTTATAATTATGAGTTATCTTAATGATTGAAATAAATTATTTATTTTAATGCTGGATTAAATTGTAATTAAATATTTAAATAATTTAATTATTTTTGAAAATCTTATATTGCAATTAATTAATAATTAAATATTAAATATGACTTAATTAATTTAATCAAGTAAATTGGTGGTGGATAATTATGAGAATAATTTATTTAAAATAAATATGTAATGTGAGGTGCAAGAAAAGTTGAAAAACAGGAATTAAAGCAATAAAATAAATAAAAGAATTAAAAAAGACAGTGTGAGCCAATAGGGTTTGAGAGTTAAAAAAAAAAGCTAGTTTTAAAGAATTGATTTTTTTTCTTTTAATCTTGGATTTTTGGAGAGTGTGGAAGATGGGCAATATATTTTATTTAATTATGAATTTTTGAGAGGTTCTCACACACACACATAGAGAAGATCAGAAAGTTGAAGTTGCTCAAGGGATTGTGAGTTCGTCTGGACTAAGAATTGGAAATCAAGCTCGAGGGCATCAGAGTCAAGCAGGCATCTTCAAATTTGCGTTGGACTCCAGGTTCCTCTCGTAGTTTTTCTTCTCATACCCTTTCTATTCTCTGTTTGTTTCTGAAAAGAAAAATAGATCTTATTAAAAATAATTTTTTTGTGAACATAGAGAACTTCTGTTGAAAACTGAAACTAGAGCAAATTATTAGATTAGAAAACAAGGAAATCATAGAAATTATACTATTTAAATTTTGTCAAATCAAGAACCCAGATCTTCTGAAACATATCATTTATCAAAATAGGATTTTAAGAAAACAATATCTTTGTTAGAAATAATAAATTTGAAAGTTTTGGGTACATCTGTATATGGCTGAATCGATTCATTATTCTGTAGTTTCTTCTATTATATTATTTACATTTACCCTCTGTTATTTTTATATATATATATATATGTTATGTTAATATATATATATATATATATATATATCTGTTATATATATATACCTCTGTTATATCTCTGTTATATATATTAATATTTTAAATTACCCCTGGTATTCTGGACCTGTGAGTCGGCCGAGGCCGTATTTTGTCAGAAATTCGTATAAAAGAAAATAAAAATTAAATATATTTGAACCTTTGTTTTAAAATTGTTTTTATAAAAAAATAAAAAAAATAAAAATAAAAAGTAAATGATATTGGGGAGGGGGTCGGTCGGCCTGAGCCGTACCCGGCCCCAGCCTAGTACACACGGCACCCGGGGCTGCCGTGCTATCCTAAGGCTGTTGGGCCCATCCAAAGGGCTGCCACACAGTCCGGGCAGCCCTTGGGATCGCTGGACAGAGGGACACAGCAGACCCAAGGCGTCGACCTTTGCTTTTTGTTAAATTAAAATTTATAATTTTATTTAGTTTTATTTATTATTTTGTTTTGTTTATATATATATATATATGAATTATTTTGTTAAATATTAAATATTAAAATTTATTTTATTTAAAATGAAAAATAAATAAATAAATAAATCAATTATTTACTTTGGTTATTTTATTAAATATTATAATGGTAAATTATTTTATCATTAAATATAATGATTATAATTTATTTTATTATGATTATTATATTTAATATATTTGTTAGTTTATAATGTAAGTTTTATTGTTTTACATTTTAAGATTGATTTGTATTATTATGCAAATAAAGGGTATTAATTTATTTTATGGGTTGAACGAATAATTTAATCTGGTGTTTGTTTAATTGTAATTGTGGAAATTATTATTGTACGAGATGTAACGGGGGATTAGTTTTAAATATAATTGAACCTTGGATTATTTTTAGCACTCTGGATGTAATAGGAATGTTTTATGAAATTGAGTTAATTTGTGATTCTGGTTATGTAATCAAGTGAGTCACTTTCCTTAACTATGAAATCGTGCAGTCTTGTTATTGTCTTCCTTTCTTTATGGTTGTAAATTTTTCACTCGTAATGTGGGAACCCTGTTGTCAAATTGTGGAAACCTTGTCCGGAGGCTTGTTGTTTTGGAGTGTTATTCTCCTCTTGTTTATGCTTTTTGAGCGTTATGGGTTTATGTTGGAAGGGTTGAATGGTTTGGTAAGACTTTTGACTTGAGTAATCACGAGAGGGTTAATGCCTCGTGTGTTTAGATTGTTTTATGCTTTATTAATGATTAGTTCAACCCTTGCCCGTGTTGTAGATATGTTAGGGGTTATAGGAGGGAGAGTGGCTCTTCGTGGGCGCCGGCGCCTCGGATGAGGAAGGGCCAGGATAACCCTCGAAAGAGTAGTAAACAAGTGATAACCTAAACAATAGATTTAGGGGGTTGGGTAGTTTTAAAAACACAAGATAATAAAACTTTGGATTCCTCGGCTATGCATTAGGGCTACCTTAGACTAGTGATAGACTGAGAAGGCCATGGTCGGCATAGTCATAGTCTCGTCCTCATGAGAGACTATTGGCTCCGCATTAGCTACCCTATGGTGCCGGCGCCTCAGTTAGGAGGAAGGGCCAGGATATCCATAGATGGGTGCCGGCGCCTCAGTTGGAGGAAGGGCCAGGATAATCCCATGAGAGCTATGCGATGACACTCTCCATTTGACACCCTTGTTGTTTGTGTTGTTGCCTCTGGATGTTATCTCTTTGTGATGTTTCTTTGAATTCTTGTGAATTTGTTTCATGATTGTTAATTGATAGTACTTCATGTTATTGTGATGAGTTTCTTGGTTTTTAACTTGTCTCATGGTCTGTGAACGTTATTGGTTGTGCATTGCATGCTTGAGTTGTACTTGTTTTGTATCATGTTGTTGTTGAGTCGGTTGACATTCATGGTCGGGTTCACTTCCTCGTCACCTCTGAGTACGGGGGGTGAGTTACTTGTAATTCACATGGTTGGGTGGAACGTGCTCCGCACCCGTTGGGTTCCCCATCAGCGTCTTGTCTTCTCAGCTTTCCGCAGTGCAGATGTTCCAGTGATTAGTTGTACTTCATGTTCATTATTCTTGTATCTATTCCCATGTTGGGGAAATTCAATGTAATTCATGTATCAAAGAAGATTGTAATGTAATATTGAAACAATGATGTAATAGTTAAGTTTAATTTGGATCTTGTTAAAAGAATTATCATGGATGTAATTATGCGATGTTGTCATACTCGCATCATGGCTATCGGTTGTATCATTGTATATGGTTTTCATAAATTAGATGGTTATGTTATTTTCGTTATCCTTATTCTGTTCTGTGGTTGCAATGTAACCTCGCGTGCCCCAGAGAACCATGTGTATTAATGTTATGTGTTATGCTATGTGATTTTGGTTTAATGTTGTTACATGTTACTTTTATTATTATAAAAAAAAATTATTCGCATTGTGTGTGTGTTCTCTGGGGTTTGCACGACGGGCGTTACATGGTTCAAGTGAATAAAATTTGGTGAAGTTGCCTCAAGGACCTTAATGAAATTTGGTTGCCTTGGGAATCTTCACCAAATTTTATTCATCTAAAATCCATGTCATTTTGTACTAGGACCTTACTACATAGATCCCCTTAAGGCATCCTATTACCCTAAAACCTAAATCCTAAACTCTAAACCGTAAACCCTATAGCATTCATAAATTGTCCTCTATTAATAGTTAATTTTATTTTCATTCAAGTAACATGCCTTAGACATAAATGAGGCTTGCATATTTTATCATTTGTATTCAATTAGGCCATTTATATTGAATGATTTTAGGGTATTTCCTAAACATGTATCTTACATTTTGAAATTACAAATCTAATGCAGGTTCACTCATATCTTAGAGATCACATGAATCAACTCAATAATATTCACAATCCACCTCTGTGCCATCCATCTCCACCACCTTCACCTCCACCTCCACCCACTCCACCTCATAACCCCCCACCTCCACCACTTGAAATCGATGGTGCTCGTTTGCAAGAAAAAATCAATTCCAATGTTAGAACCATCTAAGATCAAATAAAAATTATTCAAAATGAAGAATGTGTTGCACCACATGTGAGGATGATTGCTTCTAGGATGCAAACCATTGTTGATGTTGTCAGGGCTATGGATGGGATCTTAGATGAGCATAAAAAATGGCTAGAGGAGAGGAGAACTTCCGATTCTGGAAAGGAAAATGCAAAGAAATGAAGAGATGCAGAGAGAGACACAATAGTTTCTAAATTAAGACAATGATCTTAAATAGTTATGAATTTATGAATTTGGTTCCAGATGGATATTTTTAGTGTCGTGAATTTATGTTTTTGGTTCTAGATGGATATTTTTAGTGATGTGAATTTATGATTTTGGTTATTGATGGATATTTTTAGTGACATGAATTTATGAATTTGGTAGAATTTATGAACTTATAATGATGAATTTATAATAGTATATATTTTATGACTATCTACTAGATCATGATTTCTCATGTAAAAAAGTGTAATATATATATATATATATATATATATATGCGTTAGACATAAAATGAGCTTTTTGTGAATGTTTCAAGTTTATTGTTTAGTATGTACACATGTATTAAAATTGCATATAGATCTTAAATTTTGAAATTGTTATGTATGTACATAGTTTAGTTTAATGATGTATGCACATGCAAATTATTATGCATTGTATTTTTATTTTAAATGTATGCACATGTTAAATTTTGAATTTTGTATGCAAATGCTCAAGTTCAATCAATGTATATGTGCATTTTAATTTTATATGATCTCAATATATGTATGCACATCCTATTTAAACAAATTTGCATATGCGTTTCAAATCTAACTATTTCTTATCATTTTTTAAATTTGTATGTTATTTTTGTATAATTTAATGCATGTACACACTTTTATCTCATATCATGGATTATTTTAACATTGATGACATCATCAATCCACCAGCTCAGCCACCTCCCTATCCACCTAATATGCCACCTCCAACACTTGTTGCATTCAATGAGGCTCGCTTGCAAGCACACATTAATGATCAGGTTGCATCCATTCAAAATAAGATCAATGCTATGTAGAGTCAAGCATTGAATCCACCACATGTGAGGTGTTTTGCATCTACAATGCAAAATGTTGTCGATGCCATCAAGATCATTGATTCTGATCTAGATAGAAATCGACGAGATAGAGAACAAATGAGACAATTTTATGCTGATGGTCTATCTTATAAACAAATTTTAGACCTGAAAATAATGAAAGCCCATCTAGCACCCTACTTTTGTAACGCCCTGTCACGCAAACCCCAAAGGAACAACTCAAAAAATGCAACAAATTTTTTTTCTTAAAGAACATAAGGAATGTACTTAAGTATTCCATCATAACAATGTTCTAAGTTGCACAACTAAATCCCTTGGGGCATATGAGGTGACATTACCAAACTAACCCATAACAAAGATAATAGATTAAACATTAAGTATTCAATTACATATCCATTCATTCACATATCACCATTTAAAAACATCCATTTACGATAACCACATTAATAAGAGTAATCCATATAACCATACATCCAAATCACAAATGAATTAATCATGAAGATATTAAGTATATATATTTCCATAGATACAACATAACGTTAATAGTATTTACAAATGGTAGTTCATGAATGATTACATGGTATGAATATACATTACATTAGTCTAATAGTACATCACAATGATCACATATACAAAATTACATCAAGGTCTTCCCAACACATGTGGGAGTGATACATCCATAAATGAAATACATTTGTAATACAAATATACATATGGTGACATATGAATCCTTGATCAACAACATCTACAAAACCCTGCACTGAATGGTACAACTGCATCCAAAGGGGACCCAACGGGGTGCGTAGAATGTTCCACCCAACCACCCCCATGCTGGGAGTAAACAAGGAAGGATCCCCAACCAAGCACATCCAAATAGTAACACAAGACTAAATCCAGACAAGATAACATAATATCAAAAGACTACTCACAAAACTAAACAACGATAAATTACAAAAACATAACAATAGACCACTTCTAGAGGACTTCAACAAAATAAATCAAATGGAATGCTAGAGGAGAGTGTCATCGCATTGGCTTCGCATGGATTATCCAGACAACCTATCACAAGGTGTTGCCTCCATCTATGGTTCTCCTGATAGCCTATCTCAAGGCGTTGCTCCATAGGGTTACTCATGTGGAATCGTTAACCTCTTGTGAGGACAAGGCAACGATCATGCCAACCGAGGCCTTCTAAGCCCACCTTTAGTCTATGATATCACTAACAGGTGAACGAGGCATCCATAATTATCTTGATTATTGTTTAACTACCCAATCCCTAATTAATTACTTAGGTTTTCACTGATTACTCTAACTCTACGTGGGTTACCCTGACAACCCTTTTGTGCGCCGACCCCCACTTAGAGCCACTCTCCCTAGACACCCAAAACATAAAATCTAACACCAAGGGATTGTACCAACAAGAACACTGAACCACCAAATGGAACATCCGTGAGGAATAACCATCTTGCCAAAATCATATGAAACACATCCATAAAATGGTACAATCCATGTGTAACTCAAATCACAACCATAGCCAAAACATAAGGAGAAATATCAAAGTACAAGAGAAAATATAAACATCAGTAACCCCACCTCTAGAAGTCCCCAATCAGCGACTTAAGCTCATATAGCAGAATAAACTAACTTCAGGGTTTTCCCACACGACACAAAAACCAATAAAGAGAAAACCACAATAGATTTAAAGAATAATCTCAAGAATAACAATTATGTTTAAACAATGCCATATAAAAAAATTCCAATACATAATAATTTCAACAAATAAATAAATAAATTACTCGAGGAAACTCCATTTAATTTAAAACACATTATTTATCTCTAATTTTCTTGATTACATTATAACATTGCAACTTGTAAAATTATCAATAGTCTCATAATCGCAACATATATAAAACCATCTCTCTATATATATACACATGCACACATATATATACACTTTTTATGCGTATATACATATATACATATACATATATATAATACATTTATATATTAAAATAATATATTCAAATCCCATAATAAAAATTACCCATGTGTTACATTGTAAATTTACCCACACCCACATATATATATATATATAATAAAAATCAAAATACGAAAATTCGCATTAAAGTTATTTGAAGGAATTAATATTAAAATTTTAAAGTCACAAAAAGAAAGGCCGCAACCCATAGGTACTGCGGTCCCCACTGTGGGTAGGTCGTAGCCCCCACGGGGTTACATATAGTAGCCATTGGCTACTGTGAGCAGCCTGTGGTGGCTGGGGGTTAGGGCAGTACGACTTCAGTTGACGAAAACAAAAACACATATCAACTTTTTAATTTTTTTTTTAATATATATATATTTTATTCTATCACGTAAACACAAAATTCAAAAATTTCAATATAACTTAATTTCTTTCAAAAGAATAGAATACTGAGAACTTAGAAACGTACATATAGTTTTTAAACAAACCCATAATTTACAAAATGGAATATGTATATATATATATACATATTTATATACATTTAAATACACATATATATTTTCTTCTGTAATTATATATATATTTAACCATAAATTATAATCAAATAAAAAGAACTATCTGTTTTATATTAGACACAATTAAATCTAGGCATGCAAATTCAACCCAATAATAAAATGATTTTTTTTTTTCGAAACAATAATTTCTCAACTAAATTTTATTGAAGAACTTCAGAAGGTTTCACTATAGTTTTCTACAGAAAAGTTCAAAGGTTTATTACAAACAAATTTCAATTAGAGAACCCTCTTTAAAAAATAGAGAAATTGATTTTCAAACTTGGCAGACAAGATTTTGTTTACAAAACATTAAATCAAAAGAAATAATAAATTTAAAAGAACTTGAGTCCTTCATTCAAAGTCGAATCCAAAACAATAGCCTTCTTCCTTTTTGAAGCTAGAACCCCCTCTATAGTTTCTTCTCAATTTCCTTCCTTCAGCTAACTTCTGAATCAATCCTTTCTTCTTTTCTTACAGAACAATTTTTACAAAGAAGCACAAAAACCTATTTTTTTTCTTTTTAACACAAAAACCAGAAAACCATTGTGTATGTAAAACTCCTCACAATAAAATAAATAAAAATAAATAAAGTTCTTTTTTTTTTTTTTATCAAAAATCCAAAACATTCATTGGTTCTTTTTCTTGCTTTTAAAAGCTCACACTTATCTCACAAATTTTATTAAAAATTCATTATTTTCACATGATATTATCCTCACAAGATATTCTCTTATGATTTTCTAATTTTAATATCTTGAAAAAGATAATATATAATTATCACCATCATTATTTATTTAAATTAATTACTTACACTTTTAATTAATTAAATAACTTTTTAATTTACAATATTTAAATTCCAAATTACAATTACACACAATTAATCATATCCACAAAATATCATTAATTTATCCCATATAAAATAAAGATAAATTAAATGACAACTAACCATAATAAAATAAATAAACAACAACAATATAGAGATAAGGGCAAAGCCAAAACCATGACATAGAAAGACTCAAAACAAGGTGAGAGACTTGGAATGGGGACACTTACTTATCAACTCCCTTTTTCAACATCATACCCATTGGGTTAATTTAATGCTCGCCCTGTCTGGCCGAAGCAGGTGGAATCGAGACTTTATTCCTACAATTCCTGTATACAAACAAACATCAAGTAACATGTAAATCTCCATTGCAGACACACCGTGAAAAGGAAATCACTGGGTAGTAGGGCACTCACAAGCGAGTGATGCTACTCTGTCCTTTCACCAAGACTCACTAACCACACATCAGAAAACATAGCATCATTGAATCACAACATCGTAACATATCATATTAAAGAAAACCATAGGATAACCAAAAAATCTAACCACCACATAATGTATCATAAATCATCATCATAATGTCAAGTGCAGCAACCAACCAAACTATGAATCCATACACAACCAAGTCAGTGAACTAATCACCATCGCAAACCAGTAACAAACCAACACATAAGAGTATCAAAGAGTATCAACAACATGAGGGGTATTGCATCCTCCCCCCTAGAACATGGCTTACTCTTGGAAGCTAATAAATAAATATGGGTAAGCCTCTCTAATATGGGATGCATCCTGGACCATATTGCTAAAGTCTTGTCATTTGGGTCCCACTGAATCTGCATTTGATCAATATCTTTGCCCATGAGGGCAAGTCTTCGATGCTGTAGCACGACCATGGGCTCGAGAGCTAGCTATCTATCCTTGACCTGTAGAGCATTCCAATGAAGTACATGAGTAACATCAGGATAATATGGTCTAAGGACTAAAACATTTAAACATTGTGAATCTGTGACAGACTAGGTAGCAAGACTAGGCGGTAGGCAATAGGTCCAATCGTTTCTAACACCTCAAATGGCCCTACAAAGTGGGGCACAACCTTAGAACCCTTTCCATAATGAATAGGTCTCTTCTGCGGATGTACTCGAAGAAACACCCGATCACCAACTGCAAACTGCCGATCAACTCTATGTGCATCAACATAATTCTTCTATCCTAAGCTGCAACAATATGCTCTCGGATGCGAGCTACCTGCCATTCCATTTATTGAATCATTTTGGGTCCAAGGAGAACCCTATCCTCTAACCGATCCCATCTCAAAAGGGCGTGACAAGGATGACCATATAAAGCTTGAAAAGGAGCCATGCCAATCGAACTATGGTAACCATTGTTATAGGAAAACTCGACCAAGTGCAGATAATCTTCCCAACATGATTGTTGGTCCATGACATACATGTGGAGCATATCCTCAAGCACTTGATTGACTCTCTCTATCTGACCATCTATCTCAGGATGGTAGGTAGAACTAAAGTTCAATTGAGTCCCTAAGGACCACTACAAAGATGTCCATAGCGCAAATGTGAATACTGGATCTCTATCAGAAATGATTCTTTGTGGTATCCCATGCAATCAAAAAATGTCTTCCATGAACACCCTGACCACCACAAAGGTAGTATAGGAAGATTAGATAGGAGAGAAATAGGATACCTTGGTCAGTTTGTCCACAGTGACCATGATAGTGTCATGCTGCCTAGAAGACATAGGCAAGCTGACAATGAATCCATAGAGATAATGTCCCACTTCCATTCTGGAACAAGATGAGGCTGCAAAAAACCTACCGAATGATGATGCCCAACCTTAACCCTCTGACATTCAAGACATCTAGCCACAAAATCGGCGATATCACACTTCAATCCTACCCAAAAATACAGTGAACATAGATTTGCATACATTTTCTTAACTCCAAGATGTGCCGAATAAGGTGCTTGATGGGCTTTAGTCAAGATTATGGTGTGAAGACCCTCTGCAGGAGGTACATACATTCACCTTGCATAGTGCAAGACACCATCATAATCTAATGAGTAACCAACAAATTTTCCTTCTAGAGTTCTTCCCGACTCGATTTCAGATTTAACCTCTTGATACCAATTGTCTGAGGCGAGAGCGGTGAGGATATAACTCCTCAAATCAACCTTAAGAGCCACTACAGAAATCTCATGTCTACATCAGCTCAAAGAATTTGCCACTACATTCTCTTTTCCCTAGATATACTTTACCTCAAAATCATATATGCACAAGAATTCCATCCACCTTCTCTATCTTGCATTCAAGTTTGGTTGCATGAAGATGTATTACAGGCTACGATGCTCCGTATGTAACTCAAACCGATGGGCTAAAAGGAAATGTCTCCATCTAACCAGAGCATGAACCACAACGACCAACTCAAGATCATGTGTGGGGTAGTTCAGTTCATGATCCTTAAGTTTTTGGGATTCGTACGCAATCACTCGCCCTTCTTGCATCAAAATGACCCCTAAACCTTCCAAGGAAGCATCTGTACATACAACAAACTCCTTTGTAGGATCTGGTACTATCAAAATTGGTGCACTGGTCAGCTTTTCCTTAAGAGTTTGGAATGCTAATTGACATTGCTCTGACCAAATAAATTTCTTTCCCTTCCTCTGGAGAGAGGTGATAGGATGTGCAATCCTTGAAAAGCCTTAGACTAACCACCGATAATAGCCTAGAAGGCCCATGAAACTGCCAATTTCTGAGACATTCGTGGGTGCGGGCCAATCCACAATAGCCTGAATCTTCACAGGATCCATGGAAATTCCCTCACCTAAAATGACATGACCCAAATATTGAACTTCAGTCTTATAGAATTCACACTTTTCCAGGTTGGCATACAACTGGTTGTCCCTTAAGCACCGTAGCACCTATCTTAGATGTTCCTCATGTTCCTCCATAGATTTGGAATAAATCAAAATATCGTTGAGAAACACAAGGATGAATCTATCCAAATACATTTGGAACACCCCATTCATTAAGCTCATGAAGACTAAAGGTGCATTTGTCAACCGAACGACATCACAGTGAACTCGTAATGTCCGTATTGAGTGCGAAATGTTGTTTTATGAATATCAAGTTTCACAATCTGCAACTAATGATACCTTGATTTGAGATCAATCTTAGAAAATATCTTCGCTCCTTTTATCTAGTCAAAAAGATCATTAATTTTAGGCATGGGATATCAATTCTTCACTGTTACTTTGTTCAACTACCTTTATCAATACACAAACGAAGAGAACCATCCTTCTTCTTTATGAATATTACAGGTGCTCCCTAAGGGGAAACACTTGGGAAAATAAATCCCTTAGCCAATGGCTCCTCCAATTGTACATGGAGTTCCTGAATCTCCTATGTTGTCATTCGGTACAAAGCTCGAGATATAGGCTTAGCTTAAGGTACCAGATCAATCCTGAAATCTACATCCTGCTTTGGCAGCATACCTGGTATCTCGCTTGGAAAAACATCATCAAACTCCTTAAGGAGAGGGTAATCATCCAATGATGCCTCTTGACTATCCTCTGAATCAAGATCACTCACTGCAATTGCAAAAAGCTGACAACCTTGCCGAAAAAACCTCTTAAGTTGCATGGCAAAGATCATTCACCATGAAATGGGCCTTTGAATACCCTCGATCTCTACCTCCTTTCTAGAATCATCAACACACTGCATTGCTTTACGACAATAGTCTATCATGGCATGGTGTGCACTCAACCAATCCATTCCCAAGATGACATCATAGGAACCAAGTCGTAGGATCCAAAGATCCACCTTAGTTTTCAATGCCCCTATATCCAGACTACAACCTTGAAAAAGCTTCTCTACAACAACCTTTGACCTTGAGGCCAATTCAACCTGCCATTTTACACCTTGCCTAGATGCTGCTAATCTACATCGCTCTACTACCAAAGGAGATATAAAAGAGTCAAATGCACTAGAATCAAAGAGTATGGAGATACTAGTGTCATGCAACACACCTAATGTCTCGATCATAGTGCCTTGATATTATGCTTGATGATTGTCCGCTGCTACAAACACCTGATGTGCTCTACCCGCATCACCCACTGTCGACTTAGAAGCAGCTAGTCTCTGGCTAAAACCTGAAGTACTCCTTTGTGGACACTGTCTGGTAATATGTCCCTACTGCCCACATGAGAAACAACCAGTGCCTCACCCAAATCCTCTGACACCAAATGGTGCACTCGACTATTCAAAAATGCCTTGTGATGGTGCCGACTGTGTTCTTTGTGCAGGCTGCACAAAATGATTGGTCTATTACGTTGCCAACTTCGGTTCCTCCTGTTCTGAGATCTATCTCCCTGCTAAGTCTGTGGTTTGTTCTATTTGGGCTATGCCTGCTGTTGCTGCTGACCACCCTTAGAAGATGCCATAAAATTCTTGGAAGACCTTGCAGCTTGAGGTTTTCCACCTCTAGAACCAAAACCTGATGTTGGAACACTACCAATTTGAACTGCTGTGTGTCCTCCCAATGCCATTGCCAAATTTTCTTCTACTAGACAGGCCTTCTCAACCGCTACCTCCATTGTCTTCGGCTCAAAGACTCTAACTCCAACACTGATTCGAGTGTTTAAGCCCTGAACAAAATGCTAAACCAACATTCTCTCATCATGATTGATTCTTGCATATTGTTTCAATTCATAGAATTGCCACTCATACTGTTCAACGAACATTGACATATACCTAAGGTTATGACACTCACCTACCCTACATTGCCTCCAATGAACTGAAAGGAAGTGAGCCCTAAACCTATCCAAAAATAGCTCCCATGTGACCATGCTGATATCCAGATGTAACTTTTCCTCTTCCAGTCACCACCAAGTGGATGTGAAGCCTCTTAGATGCATGACTGTGCACCAAGCTTTGGTATTGCTACCATAGGGATGCATCACGAAACATTGATCCAAATCAATTAACCATGTTTCCACTTCTAGACCTCCTCCAAAACCATCGAATGTAGGCAGGTGTGCTCTCATGCAATATCTCATATGACCAACTATCCCTGCTTCCTGATCTATCATTACTTCCCTTCGCCTCAACAACCTTACCCTTTCTCTCTTGACCCACTACTTCTCCTCTGACCTGGGTCCCAACTAATCAAGAATCTCCCCTAGAAGGTGTTCCAACTGTCCATCTAAACTAGGCTGTTCTGGGTTTTGACCACCACCTGACGGATTGTGTTGAGGACTCTGTCATTCCTCATGCTCTAAACCATGGGAACTTGATGGTAATGGACTTTGGCGGTTGGCTCCATGGCCACAACCTCGGCCTCTTCCTCAGCCACGACCTTGGCCTCTTCCTCAGCCACGACCTCTACCTCGAGGCATGATCTTGCACAACAATTAGAGTTATGTAAGATCAAAAGTTAACGCAAAGGTTTCCTAACAGACCCAAACTACCCAAAGAACCTAGTGTTAGAAACCTTGGCTATGGTACCAAGTTGTAACGCCCCGTCATACAAACCCCAAAGGAACAACTCAAAAATGCAACAATTTTTTTTTTAAAGAACATAAGGAATGAACTTAAGTATTCCATCATAACAATGTTCTAAGTTGCACAACTAAATCCCTTGGGGCACATGAGGTGACATTGCCAAACTAACCCATAACAAAGTTAATAGATTAAACATTAGTATTCAATTACGTATCCATTCATTCACATATCACCATTTAAAAACATCCATTTATGATAACCACATTAATAAGAGTAATCCATATAAAACCATACATGCAAATCACAAATGAATTAATGATGAAGATATTAAGTATATATATTTCCACAAATACAACATAATGTTAACAATATTTACAAATGGTAGTTCACGAATGATTACATGGTATGAATATACATTACATCAGTTTGATAGTACATCACAATGATCACATATACAAAATTACATCAAGGTCTTCCCAACACACGTGGGAGTGATACATCCATAAATGAAATACATCTGTAATACAAATATACATCTGGTGACATATGAATCCTGGATCAACAAAATCTGTAAAACCTTGCACTAAATGGTACAACTGCATCCAAAGGGGACCCAATGGGGTGCATAGCACGTTCCACCCAACCACCCCCGTGCTAGGAGTAAACAAGGAAAGATCCCCAACCAAGCACATCCAAACAATAAAACAAGACTAACTCTAGTCAAGATAACATAATATCAAAAGACCACTCACAAAACTAAACAATGATAAATTACCAAAACATAACAATAGACCACTTCTAGAGGACTTCAATAAAACAACTCAAATGGAATGCTAGAGGAGAGTGTCATCGCATGGCTTCACATGGATTTCTAGACAACCTATCACAAGGTGCCGCCTCCATCTATGGTTCTCCTGACAGCCTATCTTAAGGCGTCGCTCCATAGGGTTACTCATATAGAATCGTTAACCTCTTGTGAGGATGAGGCAATGATCATGCCAACCACAGCCTTCTCGACCCACCTTTAGTCTATGATAGCACTAATAGGCAGACGAGGCATCCATAATCATCTTGATTATTGTTTAACTATCCAACCCCTAATTAATTACTTAGGTTTTCATTGATTACTCTAACTCTACGTGGGTTACCTTGACAACCCCTTTGTGTGCCAACCCCCACTTAGAGCCACTCTCCCTAGACACCCAAAACATAAAATCTAACACCAAGAGATTGTACCAACAAGAACACTAAACCAAAAAATGGAACATCCGCAAGGCATAACCATCTCGCCAAAATCATATGAAACACATCCATAAAACAATACAATCCATGTGTAACTCAAATCACAACCATAGGCGAAACATAAGGACAAATATCAAAGTACAAGATCAAATATAAACATTAGTAACCCCACCTCTGGAAGTCCCTAATGAGCAACTTAAGCTCCTATAGCAGAATAAACTAACTTAAGGGTTTTCCCACACAACACAAAAACCAATAAAGAGAAAACCATAATAGATTTAACGAATAATCTCAAGAATAACAATTAAGTTTAAATGCCATATAAAACATTTCCAATACATAATAATTTCAACAAATAAATAAATCAATTACTCGAGGAAACTCCATTTAATTTAAAACACATAATTTATCTCTTTTTTTCTCAATTACATTATAACATTGTAGCTTGTAAAATTATCAATAGCCTCATAATCACAGCATATATAAAACCATCTTTTTCTATATATATACACATGCGCACATATATATACTTTTTTTATGCGTATATACATATATATATATATAATACATTTATATATTAAAATCATATATTAAAATCCCATAATAAAAATTACCCATATGTTACACTGTAAATTTACCCACACCCATATATATATATATTAATACACACACACACACACACACACACACACACACACACACACATATATAATAAAAATCAAAATACAAAAATCCGCATTAAAGTTATCCAAAGGAATTAATATTAAAAGTTTAAAGTCACAAAAAGACAGGCCACAACCCGTAGGTACTAGGGTCCCCATTGTGGGGAGGCCGCAGCCCCTACAGGGCTGCGTCCAACAGCCATTGGCTGCTATGCGCAACCTGTGGTGGTTGCGTACAACCACCATAGGGGTCGGGGCTAGACTGCTTTGGCCGACCTCTGCCCCCCCTTTCATAAAATATATATTTTTTATTTTTTTTATAATTTATTTCTTAATCACCGAAAACACAAACGCATATCAACTTTTTAATTTTTTTATATATATATATATATTATTCTATCACATAAACACAAAATTCAAAAATTTAAATACAACTTAATTTATTTCAAAAGAACAAAATACTGATAACTTAGAAACGTACATATAGTTTTTAAACATACCCAAAATTTACAAAATGGAATATGTATATATATATATATATTTATATACATTTAAATATACATAGATATGTTTGCTTATGTAATTATATATATATTTAACCATAAATTCTAATCAAATAAAAAGAACAATTTGTTTTATATTAGACACAATTAAATTTGGGCATGCAAATTCAACCCAATAATAAAATGCTTTTTTATTTTCGAAACAATAATTTCTTAAATAAATTTTATTGAAGAATTTCAGAAGGTTTCACTATAGTTTTCTATAGAAAAGTTCAAAGGTTTATTACAAACAAATTTTAATCACAAAACCCTCTTTAAAAAATAGAGAAATTGATTTTCAAACTTGGCAGACAAGATTTTGTTTACAGAACATTAAATCAAAAGAAATAATAAATTTAAAAGAACCTGGAGTCCTTTGTTCGAATTCAAATCCAAAACAATAGCCTTCTTCCTTTTTGAAGTAGAATCCCCTCTGCAGCTTCTTCTCAATTTCCTTCCTTCAACTAACTTTTGAATCTATCCTTTCTTCTTTTCTTACATAACAATTTTTACAAAGAAGCACACAAACCTATTTTTTTCTTTTTCAGACAAAAACCATAAAACCATTGTGTATGTAAAACTCCTCACAATAAAATAAATAAAAATAAATAAAGCTCTTTTTTTTTTGTTTCAAAAATCCAAAACATTCATTGGTTCTTTTTCTTGCTTTTAAAAGCTCACACTTATCTCACATATTTTATTAAAAATTCATTATTTTCACATAATATTATTCTCACAAGATATTTTCTTATGATTTTCTAATTTTAATATCTTGAAAAAGATATTATATAATTATCACCATCATTATTTATTTAAATTAATTACTTACATTTTTAATTAATTAAATAACTTTTTAATTTACAATATTTAAATTCCAAATTACAATTACACACAATTAATCATATCCACAAATAAAATAAATAAACAACAACAATATAGAGATAAGGGCAAAGCCAAAACCATGACATAGAAAGACTCAAAAAAAGGTGACAGACTTGGGATGGGGACACTTACTTATCAACTCCCTTTTTCAACATCGTACCTGTTGGGTTAATTTAATGCTCGCCTTGTCCGGCCAAAGTAGGTGGAATCAAGAATTTATTCCTGCAATTCCTGCATACAAACAAGCATCAAGTAACATGTAAATCTCCATTGCAGACACACCATGAAAATGAAATCACGGGGTAGTAGGGCACTCGCAAGCGAGTGATGCTACTCTGTCCTTTTACCAAGACTCACTAACCACACATCAGAAAACATAGCATCATAGAGTGACAACATCGTCACATATAATATTAAAGAAAACCATAGGATAACCAAAAAATCTAACCACCACATAATGTATCATAAATCATCATCATAATGTCAAGTGCAACAACCAGCCAAACTATGAATCCACACACAACCAAGTCGGTGAACTAATCACCATCGCAAACTAGTAACAAACCAACACATAACAGTATCAACAACATGAGGGATATTACAACTTTCTTGACCCCATTACTCGACAACCGATTCCTTCCAACAAATCTAGAATATCCATGAGGTGGTGCATACAGCCTCAGATGAGTGCACATTTTTGGGATCGATGGTATATAGTTTTTGATAGTCCCCCTATAATACCCCTCATGTTGCTATTTGGACTTGTTATTTTTCTATGGTTTTTCTTGATACTTTGAGACTTTGATAGTTACTATTTATTGGTTGGATTGGTGGATTGGATAGTTTAGACTGCTTGATGATTATGCTACTTTATTTGATGACATGGATATTATGATATGACATTATAGTTTGGTGATATTTAATTTGATTTTAGTAGTATATTGTGATGCCATGGATTAGTAATCATTGTATGATGATATGATGTGATCAGTTTAGTTTAGCAATGTTACTTTATACTTGATGTTGTAATTGTTATTATAGTTTTGGTGAGGGGAAAGTGTAATACCACTCGTTTGTGAGTGCCCTGCTACGTTGTGATTCCTTCTCACGATGTGATGTATTTGATTATATATATACATGTACACAACCTTGTTTTGTATGTAGGAATTGCAGGAATAGAGTCTCGATTCCACCTGCTTCGACAGGATAGAGCGAGCATCAAATTAATGCAACGGGCATGAAGTTGAAACAAAGATGAAAAGGAAGTCACCCCATCCCAAGTTTGCCAACCTGTTTTATGTTTAATGGTATTGTGCGTCTTTGACCTTTGTCATTTTTGCATTTTATAATAGTTGTTTGTGTGAAAGTAATTGTGTTATTTGTTTTACGTCGGTATTATTGTATGATGTAATTTATATAACTAAATGATTTTAATAAATGTTGCTAATAGTTATTGGAATAGTTTATATTAAAATATAAAAGTCTTAAATCAAAATCCATGTAATTTATTACGGATAAATAAATTGAAAAGTGTAAATGAAATTATTTAAAATTGGTATTTAGATAAATTAATTAAAATAGCATGTTGAGGATAATTAATAAAATAAAATAATTAAATAAGTAGAATTGTGTGAATTGCAAGTATAATTTGCAAAATCAAAATTAAAACAAAAAGTGTTGTTTGAATAGAAAAAAATAAGAAAAGAAAGAAAAGAAGAAAATGACCAATGAATATTGAGATTTTTGGCTAAAAGGCCGGTGATGAAATATAAAACTTATTTTAATTTTGATTTTTGGAGTTTTCGAAAAAGAAGAAAATATCTTTTTTTTTTAATTTATTAGCAAAATTGTGAGGTTTTCATTCATGGGAAAATTGATAGAAGCTTCAAAATTTTGAGTTCTGGAAAAATTGGGATCCTCTCTTAGTCTCTGTATAATTTGTGTTTCTTTCATTATTCTGGAGGGGAGGCTCTTCTGAATGAAAATTTTAGATTAAAAAATTGATCAAGGAAACTGGTGGAGAAGTTCTAAAGAAAGAAAGGGGAACTCTTCAAAAAGGTTGGTTTGAATCAAAGGTAAGCTTCATCATCAACTTCTCAACAAGCACAAGACTCCAGGTTCCTCTATAGATTTTCATTATTTTTTTAATTTGAAATAAATATGTTTCTCTATAAAAGAAAAGTCTTTTGGGGCTTTAGAAATCTTCTGGGTAGCAAACAAATGAAAGAAATTTAATTGGGTCACTGAAAATATCTAGTGTGTTTATAATTTTGTTTATGGGAAAATTATTTCCCTTGAGATAAATGAATTTATTTATTTTTTGTTAAATAAATGTGTTTTCAATTTTACTGTATTCTGCTCCTGGTTAAATATTTATATATATACACACATATATATATATATATTTATATACAGTGATGTATATATATATATAAATATATATATATACCTATAATATTTATAAATATTAAATTTATTTTGGAAATGTATTTTTCCAGGCCCGAGCCTATGCATCGGCGGTATCCATATTTTTCTTGTTTGATAATGAAATTTTAAGTTTATGGGGGGGGGACGGCTTGGCTGTACCCTCCCCCTCTACCTTTCATAGGTGGCGGTACTGCCACATCAGTCCTACGAACTGCCATGTGCAACAGTCACGAGGACTACTGTGTGTAGTCCCTGGTGTTGGCTATGACCGGCCTTTGACTGTGTTTAAAACTATTTTTTATTTATTTATTTTTTATTGAAAATACATTTATATATATATATTTGTATATGAGTACTGGTACGGTACGATTTGAGTACCCAACATTTAATCAGTTTTGATTATTTTTTTTAAATTTAAATAAAATAGTATACTTACATATATTTATATTATGTATATATATATATGCATTAATATATATATATATATAATATAAAATATAAATGTAAAGAAGTATTGAGTTTCTTTTGTGTTTGTAAAATTATAAAATAGGCTATTAGTAATAATGGAATAAAAGTAATCTTTTAATGGAGTTATTATTAAAGGATTATTTTGAATTTATTTCATTGAAAGTGGATTTAGTTATATTGTGTAATTGCGAATGTGACAAAATAAATTGTGCTATGGAGAGTTGATTTTGTATTACCTATTGTGGATATTGTTATGTTACTTGCATTGTGAAATCTTGTTAAATTTATTTTTATTACTTTCCCTTATCGATATGTTATCATTTTGACTGTTTCGGTGTGGGAACCCAGATTGGTTTAGGAACCCATTTAGGGATATCGTGTACCTTAGGCTTCTAGAGGCTTGATTTCATTGTTAAGTGAATTTTCTCTTTTCAAGTACTCTTGTTGTGACAAGTTATTTGGTATCATTATTGTAAAAGGGTTGTACGAGATTTTGTTGAGACTCTGTTGTATACCTTTTAGCAAGATGGGTAATGCCTCGCATGTCATCTGTTGAGATTTAATGCCTTGTTCTTTATGGTACAACCCTTGATTTTGATTATGTTTTGGGGTCTCCAGGGAGAGTGGCTCTTTGTGGGGGTCGATGCCTCAAAAAGAGGAAAGGCTCAGGATAACCCATGTAAGAGTTAGATTAACAAGTGAAAACCTAATAATAGAACTTAGGGGGATGGGTGGTAACAACATATTAAGATAATCTTGGATACCTCGTCTATCCATTAGGGCTATCATAGACTAATGGTAGACTGAGAAGGCCGTGGTTGGAAAAGTTGTTACCTCGTCCTCAGGAGAGGTTAATGGCTCCACATGAGTCACCCTATGGGGCCGGAGACTCAAGTAGGAGGAAGGGCCAGGATAACCATAGATGGGGGCTGACGCCTCATGTTGGAGGAAGGGTCAGGATAACCCATGTAGGCTATGCAATGACACTCTCCACTAGTTTCCATTATGCTTTGTTTCCTTGGTTGCCTCTGGAAGTGTGTTATGATTGTTGTCTTGGATCTACTATGTAGGTGGTTAATAGTTGTTTCCTTCGTCTATTTATGATGTGTTTTATGGCTTTGTGTTTATTATGATTGGATCTTGGTTGTTGTCATTTATGATCTATGTAATCTTTTGTTGTTGCTACTGGAGTTACTCTTGTGGCATTCTTTGTCGCGGTCACTTCCTTGTCACCTTTGAGCATGGGGGGTGGGTTTTTCTAAAACCCACATGGTTGGGTGGAATGTGCTCCGTATCCGTTGGGTTCCCCATCTACGTTCGCTCTTCATAGTATCCTTCTAATGGAGTTTGTACTTGATATTCATCTTGTAATTCAGAAATTCTTTGTATTATGTATTTATCCCACATGTATGGGAGGTTTTATTGTATCTCATGCACTATGAACATGTAAGGTATTAAAAGATGATGTATTGTAAATGCACCCTTGTAACCATTCATGATTTATTAGATTTATTATGGTTTGTATCATGTGATGTATTTATACTTATGCTTATGGATATATGTATGTTATCTTTTGTAAATGGATATTTTAATGTGTATGATGGATGTAAGATTAGTGAAGTTATTTAGCCTTATGTGTATCTTTCGTTATGAGTTGGTTTTATGCGATGTGACCTCACGTGCCCCAAAGGACTTGATGTTATGATGTTATCGTGTAATGTAATTATGTTTAATGGTTCATTATATGTTTACTTTGTATTATTTAAAAAAAAATGTGTGCTTTGTTGTTGTCCTTTAGGGTTTGCACAACGGGCGTTACACCCCCACACGCTAATTGGGAGTGCCCATTGTATTTTTTGAGGAAATTGTATGTGGAGTTTGTTATGGGGAAAAATCCCAATTATTTTTAGGGTGTTGGTGGTGGCATGCCACAACAGAGGTTAGGGGCAAGGGTTGATCCCCAACGCCCCGTGCATGCACAACTTCTTGTTGTTGCTCCTGGTCCTCCCATTCCCACACATTTGTATCATTGAGTTGTGGTCTCAACATTAGGTCCCCTTAGTACACTTGCAGGAGACCTTGATCAACATGCTTCTGCAATAGCGGGTGGGGAGCATAGAGATGATGATGTTGGAGGAGTGTTTTATGGAGCTGGTTTGAATACCACTCCAGGAGTGTCGAGGCCCATCCCACATGTATGTACCTATTTCCATCAAGTATATTATGGACTTGATTAGGCCACACCTAGTTCAGGTGGACGTGGAGATTCCAGTGGTTCATCTGGTCACATTAGTTCATTTGTAGAGTTTCTTACAATAGACCATCACCCCGAGGACACTGCGACATAGGTATAAATATGCAAATACATGTTCATTTTATAAGAATTTTAATGAATGTATATATCAAAGAAAAGTTTTCAATATATTTTAACAATCAAACTGTTTGGTGTATAGATGACACTAACAATGGGGCAATCATTTGTTCCACGAGTACATACATTGACACCAATTCTAATCGGCAACCCTTATGGGGTATTTTGATTTCAAATTTTTAAATTGTATATGAAATGATTTTTAACTTGATTTTTAAATTTACAATTGAATCACATATATCTTTGAAATATTTATGTTGGTTTAGGCAAGTCAATCGGTTTCCACGTTGATTGTACCAGAGGGGTTGTTGAGCACTCCTCCAACATCAAACATCGTAGATTATGGGCAGGTACATTTATATTGTAAATTGTTTAAATTAAATTAGTATAGTTACAATTATGAATTTTGAATTCACTATATATGAAATGTGCATGTACACTTGTAAATATTATAAGCGTTAAATGCCTACATGTATGTCTAGGTTGATACCACAATCAAAATGGGCATTGGGAAAACAATAGATGTTGTGGCTACTTGTGAGGCATCTAATTTTCAGGTTATTTAAAATATTTTCTACACAAAATGTGCAAACTTGAATATATATATATATTTTATCCTAATTCAAGTATAAATGCTTTAATTTTGATCTTGTAGGACTTTGTTAGTTCCACTTTCAACCCTCACCCAGACATAGTTACACGTCTAGGAGATGCAAAACAGGGTCCAGATCAAATGGTAATTTAAATTTTTTATTATATTTAAAGTCAATTATAAATTATATATTTTGAATATATAACTTTAATTTTGAATTTCAAATTGAATATATATATATGAGCTAATGCATGTTTTAAATTCTTTTTCTTTTATAGCATGAGACACATCTTGTAGTTGAGCATGTACAAACAGGTCTTGGAGAAGAGGGTAGAAAACTTTAGAATATGGTAAAATTAAAATATGATAAATTATAAATTAAATTGAATTAAATCATTTTTAATTGTATACTTGTACTTCTAATTTCAACTTTATTTGTCTTGTTTATGTAGATTGATTCAGAGAATTTAGAGGTTGCTTCAGACACACCTGAGCATCCAGACCCTGATATGATGGTAATTTAATTTTATGATGAATTATAAATTAAATTGTCATTAAATCATTTTTCATTGTCTTACATCTGATTTCATCTTTCTTTTGTACAAAGTGTTTCAGGTCATCTACATAGTCCACATGGTGTGAAGAGGTATCTTGATTATAGAGACAATACGTGACCTATAAACATGATTTTATGGGTTATATTTGTTTATTTCATGGACTATATTTCTGGTTTCTCATGTACTCTGTTGGACTTTATCTTTCATGACTCAAATACTTAGTTGGAATTTAGTTCGTGGGTTTTACTATGATGAAATTTATTTCATGTGCTTAATATATTGGTTTCATGCAATTAATATATTTACATAAAATATGGACTTTATTATTTTTTGAAATTTTAATTTACACATGTACATTTATGCATTTTATATTCATAGTCAATACATTAATATAGGAAATTAATTTGAGATTAAATATAAATATGAAATTAAAGTTGAAATTAATAGGAAATTTTAATATTTATGCTTTACAAATTTAGTGATTTCATACATGATATACATGATATGTACATTCAATAATTAGTGATAATTAGTCAATGAAATTATTCAATTCATGTCAATCAATAATTAGTCAATAAATCATAATTCACAAACAAAAGCAATCCGTTTCTATACCACAAAGGAAAAAAATTTAAGAAATAAACAATGCCATAGAAGATTAGAGAACAAAAGTATTAATAAATTCTATAAATAATAGCATCCAACACTAATTTATAAGCTGTCAAAACAAATAATGGCATCCAATACTAATTTATAAGTTGTCAAAACAAATAATGACATCCAACACTAATTTATAAGTTGTCAAAACAAATAATGGCATCCAACACCAATTTATAAGCTATCAAAACAAATAATGGCATCCAATACTAATTTATAAGTTGTCAAAATAAATAATGACATCGAATACTAATTTATAAGCTATCAAAACAAATAATGGCATCAAATACTACTTTATAAGTTGTCAAAACAAATAATAGCATCCAACACTAATTATAGGTTGTCTTAAGGGGATGTCTTAAGGGGTCCTAATACGACATCTTAAGGGGATTTCTTAAGGGGTCATAATAGGTCTTAAGGGGATGTCTTAAGGGGTCATAATTCAATGTCTTAAGGGGTTTAGGGTTTATGGTTTAGGGGATGTATTAAGGGGTATTGAGGGGATGACTTAAGGGGTCATACTACAATGTCTTAAGGGGTCATAATACAATGTCTTAAGGATATAATTGATTTAACAATAATGTATGCATGATATTTAGTGATTATACAATCAAATATAAAGTTTCAAAGTAGAAAAACATGCACATTTAACAAAAAAAATATAGAATATCGATTTTGATACATAGAATTACATAGATTACATAATTGTGTATGCACATGTATTCGTAATTTGTCCAAAATGTTTAATTCTGTAAGTATGTATGTACATATATGTCATCTCAAAACAATGTTTACAAAATTTGGATATGCCATCTCAAGAACATCTCAAACTCGTGCCCAGAATGTAGTAGGTCTTCACAACACCCTCGACATCAAAAAGGTACAAGCAATATCAATGAAATCATCAAAACATACATATTTTAATTTATATAAAACTATCTATATGTACACAACCCAAGTACCTTCATTTAAAAGTATTCCACACATGTGTGTAGGTTGAATCCAGGCATCCTCTCCTTATTGTTTCAAAGTATGAGATCAATGCAAAGATGGATTAAGGATACAAAAAAGGATAATAAATCAATTTTAACTATTAATGTACAAGCAATATCAATATGTAATTGAAACATGCATTTAAATATAATTTAACTAATAATTACCTATTTTTACCAAGTATTCCATGTTGTCTAGGTTGAATTTGCATGGAATAGATCATTTTCTGATTATGGCTTAAGGATCTAGAAAAGGACAATTTAAATCAATTTCAACTAATAACACACTTGACCAATATTGAGACATGTATTTAATCTATTGAAAAGGACAATATAAAACTAAAACTATATTTACTTGTATTTACTTATTCTATTGTACCATTTACATCCTCTCTTTTTTGAAATGCATCTATGATTGTCTCATTCTCTTCCATAGAAATTGTCCATAACACTTTATTTGTAGGTCTTCCATGATACCGATCTAGTTTTATATTTGTTTCCACCACCAAATGTGTATAATGTATAATATTTTTGTGTTTTCATAATCTTCGAATGTAGGTAGACCATTCTTCCCAGCCAGTAAATTTCAAGCAAGTTCAATAATGACCACGATCCTATTAAAGTTAACATGAAACCATCACTGCAAGTTCTCTAAAATTCTAGGACTCTAAGTTGTTCTTGTTCTAAAATTGAGCTTAGCGGGACTTCAAAAATTGTTATCAAATTTGCCAGTGATGTCTTATGATCACTGCATTCTGGCTGGATACAATTTATTCATCATCTTCTTACAGTATATTAACTTGTGTTTAGTTCCATACAATGAGCCAAAACTAATAGCTTATTTTCATTCTTTAGGTGCTATCAATATACAACAACCTACAAACAAAAATGATTTAAATAATCTGTGTGTGACATCCATATAAATACCTAGTATTATAAAATAATCAACAAAGTGAAATAAAATGAAATAAATTGAATTAAATTACCTTTAAGCAGTTTGAAAATATCAGTCTTTGATGCAAACACTTTGAATTATTTTCTTCACGTTCTTTCGGAGAATATCAGCATGTAGGTTTCAGTCCATTCATGTCTCTATTTATTCATCCATTCTAGTATTTCACATTGCTCCCAATCTCCGAGATAAAATCGAAAGTATGCAAGCTCCCTTGTCTAGATAGTCCATATGCTTGCTGTCAAACTCCTAAATGAATTCCATTTAGTAGATCCACCGATTGTCTCATAGTCAACTCTAGGTACAATGTTCTCTTCTTCAACCAACCAAAAGAATCGATGAACTATAGAGTACTCACTCAAACCAGGTGTAGATAATCTTGTATTACACCAATCCACAATCCCATGTGCATATTTAAATTTTAATGCATCATCGAATTTTAATTGATCTCTATTAAGAATTCTTTTGACACATGCACCGACTCCACAATGTTCTCCTTTACCATGCCTAGCTTAAAAAAAAATCCATACATGCTAGACATTAAGTTCCTTGTGAACCCTACTTAACCAATAGAACATTCGAGCATTCTTGAACTTCCCTATAAAATTATCTGACCATATGAGGTGTTCTTCACTTGAATTCCTCTCTCTTAAATTTATATAAAATATACTAAAACAGTATTAAACAAACTTTGATGAGTGTAATCAATTGTCACTCAAGTAAAAATGATACTCCCTCAAAAATTTTCTATCATCCTTAGTGCTATCATCTGCATGTCTATAAAAAATATGTACAAACATAGCTACTTGCACTGAATTATAATATTGTGATTGAATTTCCTCTTGTGGAGCTAGAGTATAATTTTCCGCAAAATCAACCACTAAAAGTATACTATCAATTGGAAAAGTGTTTCTACATGCACGAAATTGGCCATCAAGCCATCAAACATGTTGAGAGTGCATGGCATATTTTGGTACAATCTTATTCTTAAATTCACTCATGAATGCATGCATACTAACTTTTTCTGTAACTAAATCACAACACTTTCCTATTTTTCCATCTTTTAAAGAATATTGAACATTCTTAAATCTTTTAACATCTACTAATTGTTGTCCAAAATCATTATCACCACTTTCATGCATACAAATTCTTAACAATGAAAGATTTCCACAGTTAATGCATTGTCCTAAAATACAAGAACTTAAATAAAACAATTCACCATTAGATATTTCACAAAACAAACCTGAAATAAACTCCCTTATTGCTTTAGGTGGCATATTAATACCACATTCCTGTATAATCATGTTAGAATGCAAGGTACAATGTATATATTGAAAAACATCATAAAAATAATGAAATTGAACACGTTTTTTACAACAACAAGATATTCGTTGCTTATTAATTTTTACATACCAGGGTTTACATTTTTCAAAAGACCTTCAAATGACTTATTTTAATATTATTAGGTAAAACTAAATCACCAAAAAATTTTGTATATAATTTAGTTTGTGTTGTATCTAATAGGTGTTTTGGGTGAGGATCGCGAACTTTGGAACCCACCCTTAATTTTAAAACATCTCTAGCATTAGATGAAACCCTAGTATTATCATGCCAATATTTTTTGATCAAAGATTTAATTTCAACATTTAATTTCATATCAGACCTCGGGAGTCAACCACTGAAACTCCAACATTGGTTGATATAGGACTTACCTCTATACTTTCTTCTTTTTGGCTTCTTTCAGCAATGTTTTAGTGTATTTTTAAACTCTACTATACTTCTGCATCACCATTATTTTATTCCAAAGTTTCTTTATTAACTATAGTGCTTGTTATGGCTCTCTTATTTATTTTATCTTTAGATCGACTATTTTTCCCAATAGATTGAATGGAACTAGCAATAGTAGACATAACATGTTTTAATGATTGATCTTTTCTTTTTGGTTGAACAAAAAAGCCTAACCTTTTCATTATTTTCCTCATTTTTTGCATTCTCGTCAATTGCATCATTAGTTGACATTGAAATGCAAATTTTTTATGATAAAATAATTTCTTCTATATTCTATTCGCATGTGTTCTTATTTGCCTCCAAGAAATTGGACCAGGAAGATTATCGAAAACACCACTTTCAATTTAAAAAAAAAGTATTTTCATTAAATTCAACATCACATTCTAGATTTTCATCTTCATCTTCATCTTCATTTTCATTTTCATTTTCATTTTCATTTTCAACTTCAAAATGATTTGCATTTTCATCTTCATTTCATCAACAAAACGATTTTCATTTTCATTTTGATCAACAAAACGGTTTTCATTTTTATTTTCATCAACAAAAAGGTTTTCATTTTCATTTTCAACAAAAGGATCATTCTCATTTTCATTTTCAACAAAAAAAATAAAAGTTTGATCTCTCAGAAAATTATCAATGTCAACATCATTAAGTCCAACATCTTGTAAAATTTCTACAAACAAATTTACCATTTCACTAACGTGTGGATTTGAAGATGTACCTAGATTTGTGCATATTGAAACATTCTCCATAGCATTGAAAGAGGAATTTGAAGACATCGTAGGAGTTGCTTGTATAATCATATTCTTCTCCAAATTGACTTCTTGCAAATTAGCTTTGTCTACAACCATGGTCTCCTCAATGTTTTCATCTTCAATAGTTGTGGAATTGGATGCTCCCCTATCTTTCATTGATTTAATTCTCATTCTTCTTCATTTTTGTCTTTCTCTCTCCTTTTTATTTGCTTCAATTTCTTTAGAAGTCAATGTCTTCCTCCTCTTATTATGAGCTTTATCTCCCATGATTATAAAATTATCAAGCACAAATGAATGTCAATAGTGAAATTCTTCAAAAAATTCAATCCAAATAGGAAGTTGAATACCTATAAGGAAAAAATTCTTCCTCTTGTGTTCCTCAAAACAAGTAGAAAACTAGCATGATTCCACTTTAAAAGCTATTTTCTTCATGCCTCCTTTGAAAAAATCAATCCATATTGCAAGTTGAGGACCTTTTGTTCCTCCAAGCAAGTCCAAAACTAAAAAAATTCCACTTCAAAATGGTTTATATGATGCCTCCTTTGAAAAAATTAATCAAAAATGCAAGTTCACCACCTATAAAAACAAGAGTTGATGAAAAATAGCCCAATTTTACTGCTCTCAACCGTACATGTGAAGTTGCAGACTTCATAGTAATTTTTGATAGTAAATTTAAATAAAACGGTTAAAAACAAACGAGATCTCGTTTATTAACAAACGAGATCCCATTCCTGATATTTAATGTGGGGACCATTGACAAAGGAATGAGATCCCGTTTATAAAGTAGGATCCCATTTCCTTGTCAACAGTCACACCATTTAATATTAGGAGACGAGATCTTGTTTTATAAAGTGGGATCCCACTTTTTAAAAACGGGATCGCGTTTGTAAATGGGATCTTGTTTCAAAAAAAATGAATTTGAATTTTCTTTGTGGTTGGGTATTTGCCTTGTATTTTGGTTCGAGAAAAGATTTGGGAATCTGAACCTAGGCCTTCAACCTGGTTTGACGTACAAGTTGAAGGTCCTAACAATGGCAAAGAAAAATATCGAGTTTGGACATATGGTTGACAACCTTTTTTGCAGAATTTTCTAACGAAATTAAAACCCATTTTAGATGAGACAATGTAGATTCCAAATATGTAATTTTTTTTAGAATTAGATTATTTTTTCTATTTTTCAATTAATTTATGATGAAACTAGTCCATAAACTTTAAATATTAGGGTTTTTTAATATTTAAATAACTTTTGAACAACATAACATTTTGAAAAACGGATTGCACGAGAACAAGCTTTAGACAATTCTTTTTAATTTAAATAAAAAATCTAAAAATGATAAGGTTAGGTCATCTTATGCGTGTCGTACATGACAATTTTTCAAAATGACAAATATGCCTAATAAAAATTTAACAAAAAAAAAATCAATAAAAATTACAAAAAAATATTGAGAACAAGCTTTAGTGAGTCACAAATATTTTCCCAAAAGGATTTAGAAAAATACAATAATTTAGCTCAAAATATGGATGTCGTACACGTGCATGGTATGGTATAAAAAAAGTGACTTTTAAACAGTGGTTTTTAGAAACGCCTATTGAAACTCAGTTTGTACAATCTGGGTATTGAAATAAATTACATATTTGAAAACTAGACTCCGAGTACTACATTTTATGATTAGTGATTTTTTTGAAGATTCCATCTCTAAGTGTTTCAAATTTTAAGGTCAAATGTGTCAAATTCTGAAAATCAGGAAAAAACACTTCCACTTTTTGGCCAAAAAGTGGACTCAACTTCTTGCCAGCATCCCCTTGCAGTCAGATTCTTGGGTGTAATGGCTCTTTCTTCCTTTGCATGCAACAAAAATACCTTTTTATCTCATATTTTGGGATTCTCTCTCTCTTTCAATCAACTCTCTTCTCAACCTCACTTCATTTCTTAGCCTCTTTTACTCTTTGAAATAACACTTCTACAAGTGAAGCTTTGTCAGATTGAGGTCCTTCTAACAACCAACGCTCTCTAGCAAGCATGAAATGGTGCATCCATGTGCTCAAGAGGGGGCTGAGGCTTGTTGGTAACACTCTTGCTTTTATCTATTTGTGAATAGATTAGATCTCTTTACTCATTTACTATTTGGTGGTGCGAGTTCTCCTCAAGTAGGGATTGTCTTCATCACTTCCTTTTGTCTATCTTGTTTACTCTCTCTCTCTCTCTCTCTATTTTTCTCTTCCTGGAGGTGGGAACACCAAAATGAGGGTTTGACTATGGAAAGCCTCAAAACAACCCCAACATTTTTTATCGTTCGTTTTGTGTGTAGGGGGTTGAAGTAGAGCTTGGAGGGAGGATTCAAATATTTGGCCATTTGTAAGTCTTCTTTTGGATCTCCTTGTATTTAGTCTCATTCTATATTTTCTATTTATTTACTCTATTAATTAGACCTCAAGTCCATGTTAGATAGTGATTTTTTTAGTCTTTCTACCTAAGTCTTGAGTTCTTTGCTGCTGAGGATACCTGTATGCCCTTTGGACTCTAGCATGCCACACTGGTGTCTTGATTCCACACTGTAGTACATTGGCTGAGAGCTCCTCCTTTTGAGGAAAAAATATGGAAAATTTTCTCTCTTAGATTCTGAAATAGTCTTTATTGATAATTAGTCTATGTATAGTTTCTCTGCAATTCTTCATTCAGCTAGCATTGAAGTGGTTAAGGGAAGTTCTCTCCCTAGGATTCTCTTGAGAATGAAGAGACTTGTGAGAAAATAATCCCCCTTATCTCACACAATCATTCCTAGCCTTGATCTCTCATCTATGAAAGAATCATCCAAAGAAATAGAAGTCATGCCAAGACAAATGATGAACATAAACAATGCATTGACTAAAGAACAACAAAATTCCTTGCACACAGTGTTGTAGACATACACAACATACACCTAGGACTACCATGATATGAAGGGTATAGATCCTAACTTATGTATGCATAGAATCTATATAAATGATGGTTATAGACCCATTAGATAGCCTTAAAGATGAATGAACCATGCCTTGAGAGAAATAGTCAAAGCTGAACTCCAAAAAATCCTTGATGTAGGCTTCATTTATTCTATATCTAATAGTGAATGGGTCTCACCTTTAGTCATTGTTCCCAAGAAATATGGAAAATGGAGAGTATGTGTAGATTATAGGGAACTAAACATAGCCACTAGGAAGGACCATTTTCCATTGCCTTTATAGACCAAGTACTCGACTCTTTAGTAGGGAAGAAGTACTTTTCATTCCTAGATGGTTTTAGTGGTTACAATCAGATAAAAATTGCTCTAGAGGATCATGACAAGACAACATTTACATGTCCTTGGGGTACTTATGCCTACTTTGTTTTTCCCTTTGTTTTGTGCAATTCTCTAGCTATTTTTTAGTGGGTAGTTCTCAACATATTTTTTGATTATGCTCATGAATGTATGGAGATATATGTGGATGAATTCACCACATATGGGTAAAATTATGAGGAAGCCATTAGTAATCTAGAAAAGCTATTAAAGAGAAGTAAACAACACAATTTGTCCCTCAGTAATGAAAAGTGTTTTATGATGACTTAGGGACTTGTTTTAGGGAATTTTACATCTAGTGCAGGGATTCAGGTTGATCCACCTAAGATAGAGATCATTTTTACATTACCTAGATTCCATAGAGGAAAATGGATGTCAAAAGCTTCCTTGGCCATGTAGGCTATTATATGAGGTTCATTAAGGACTTCAGTAAGATTGCTACACGATTATATGTTCTATTGACTAAAGACATTGAATTTGATTGGACATCAGAGGGAAAACACTCCTTTGAAGAGCTGAAGAAATCCTTAACTCAAGCACCTCTTTTGAGGGGGGAAAATTGGACCTTACCCTTCCATATACACATGGATGCCTTAAATTTTTCTATTGGAGTAGTTTTAGGTCAGAAAGAAGGTAACAAAGAGTATGAAATTTACTACATTAGCAAGAATCTTCAAGGAGTAGAGCTAAATTGTACTATTACAGAAAAGGAGATGCTAGTAGTAGTGTATGCCATCAATAAATTTAGGAATTATATTACTAGTTATTCAATTTTTTTCCACATAGACCATATAGCTATCAGATATTTGATGACAAACCTATAGTTGGGGATAGATTAGTTAGATGACAACTCCTACAAGAATTTGACATTACAATAGTGGACAAGCTTGGTAAGGCTAATGTAGTGGCAT